>LPNX010544884.1:0-16825 GCA_001517045.1 Pseudotsuga menziesii
TCCTACCTAGGAAAGAATAGATCTCATGCAAGATCATTTGGATTTTAAGTTTTAACAAGTTGTTGTTTTCAGGGGTTTCCGAAAGAGTGTCGGATATTAAGACTCGTGGAAATGCCATGAAGTGTCTTACAGCATTTTGTGAGGCTGTTGGTCCCAGTTTTTTCTTTGATAGAGTAAGCCAAGATCTACATTTTCTATCATAGAAACCAACATTTTCCTCATTTGTTATATATTTGCAAATATATTGAACTTACAACACATTATGCCCATTGCTATTTATATGTATAACTGGATTTTTTTATGCTATTAATTGTTGTTTGCTGGCTTGTATGCTTGTATCTAGATGCTTAAAAACAAGGCTTTGTTGTTGGTTCTTCACTTTGCAGAGAAATCATTCTAGGCATATGGATGATTTAAACCAATTGGGCTCTGAAATATCGAAGGCTTCCAAGGATGAAATTGTAATAAAGTCCTCAAATTTCTCTGCAAGCTGGTGCTTTGCCATGGAGTCTTGAATTGGGTGGAGACAAGTTGCTTGAAATTTAATACTTCATAAGTTTTAGCATAATTCTGTGCCATAATGTTCATTTTCTCCATACAGGGGAGCTATCACAGCTGGCAAATATCATTCTATAGTTTTCAACCTTCTATATCATTCTATAGTTTTCAACAGCTGGAGCTATCACAGCTAGCATCTTGTCCTTGTTCGTTTTCCCATTTCCATCCCTTTTCCTACACTACAACTACCATACATATTGTTGAGGTGCACTCTTACTATATCACCTAGAGCGCCCCCACTCCATGCCTTTAATAATGTTCCTTAATGATACCCCCTTTGAGCTGGAAGAGAGGCAATCTAATGAGAGGGGAAGAGCAATTGAGGTGACTGTGGGTAGCCTTCTTGAGTTGCACAAGACTAGCTCCTTGGTGCTGGGGGCTTTACATCATTGGGGTTGCTAGATTTTTTTTGTAACAAGTGACTTGGTATCTTTGACTACACATGCACACTCCTTTGAAAATGAGTTCATTTCTTGAGATAGAGAGTTGCTGGAAATTTTCATTTTTTTGGAAAAATGTGGTTTGGTTAGTTGCCTTTTTGTATGATTAGATTGATTGAGGAAGATGTGAGTCTGTAGGCCTTGTATTTTCTGGTCACTTATGTTCCAAATCATAAGAAACTATATTAAGAGAAGTCTGTGACTCTGTATGAAACATATCTACATATCCTATCGTGGGGGCATAATTTCTTCTTCCTGAAGTTTTGTTCCATTGTTAAAGTTCTTATTGTCATTAGTATTTTTGTAAGTGATTTTTTTACTGGTTATGTATGGGAGCTGCAGGAAGTACCTCTGACAGATGTTTGTGAAGCTTTCAAAGTACCAAGAGGCATGGTCCAGGCTCTGCAAGAAAATGCTGGAAGATTTGCATCTATGGTTTCTGCTTTTTGTGAGAGACTTGGCTGGCATGATCTAGAAGGATTGGTTTCAAAATTTCAAAATCGAGTTTCCTTTGGTGTAGGGGCAGAGATCGCTGAGCTTACTTCAATTCCATTTGTAAAGGTACTGCTTGAATATTGCATCTTTTTGTTTGCTTTATAGAAGGAAATAAATTTATATTGTTATTTACATATTATGTGAAATTGTCAAATACTTTCAGAGTTCAATATACTAGTCATTTGTGTGGGTTAGAATCTCTTTGGACAATAAGAGTAGTTTCTTGGTTTGGTTTTTGGGCAGGGTGCAAGGGCTAGAGCACTTTATAAGTCTGGCTTGCGTACTCCTCAAGCAGTTGCGGAAGCTTCTCTTCCGAAACTTGTAAAGGCTCTCTTTGAGGCATCTTCATGGGCAGCTGAAGGTAAATTAGGTGGAAAAAAGGAAATTTCATTTTACCTGTCTGAATACATAAATTACTGACATTCAAAATGTAAAATGGATGATATATATTGTGTTCAATGCTGATAGTACTTGATTTTGGGTGCTACCAAAAGGGTGATATGCAATTAGATATTTCTTGAGGGATTCTGTTAATGATTTTGTTTGCTTTCCCATCAATCCTTTTTTATCTGATTTGTGTTGTGATAAGAGATAGGAAAAGTTTCTTTGGTAGGATTGTCAATTGTTATCAGTCCAAGAACTAGATTCTGGCATATAGTCAGACAGCTGTGTAAGGCTCGAAATTGTGATTCTGGTATAACTGATTTAAGTATGTGCAATTTTTTGTACTGAAATTGTGCACTTCGTGAGATCTCACCAAGTGAGAATGTGAGTACAAATATATCGATGTATACATAAGAAAGAAACAAATAAATCTTCTATTTGATTAATTCATTGAACTCCCTGATGTATTGATTGAGTGTGGATTTGTTGAACTCTTTGATTTTGCTAATTGAGTGCTGGTTAGTTTTGAGTTGATCAAATACCTACTGTGTAACTTTCCTTTTTTATGAATTGTATAATGAGAATATAATAGATCATGAGATAAAAGGAATAAATGAAGTTTCATTATTCTGTTGTGTTGTATATTCTAACACCCAAAAAAATAGAGGAGAAAGCATTCATCCTGGAAATATTTGGATTATGATTTATCATAGTGCCTCACTTGTCCAGCTTCAGTGCAGATCTATCCTCTGCTTTTCAATTTATACCGGAACTTATGCATTTATTTCGTCACTCTGCTCAATCAGCTAGTTAAAATTTGATTGCACAGGTTTTGGCTGCATTGCACCAGACATGTTCAAAACTTGGTGTTTTTGGTACTGGGGTTTATTGCTTTTTTTTGTTAGGTTTTAAGATGTTGAAGGGGTTTTCTCATATGAAATTATCAGGTATATCTCTTTGCAAGGGATATTCTTTTTGTGGTTGTCCCATTCTTGCACTAGTTCGATGTCTTGAGATGTAACCTTCTTTGTTTTCTTCATTGTGTAGTTCTTCATATGGAAATGAAAATGGGTTAATTATTGTTGTTTCATTTACCTTGACCCTTATGATGTCTTCTTCCTTTTTCTTTACTTAGAGCCTGTTTTTTGAGTTTTTGGATAGGAGGAAGTGGCATGGCATGAACTATTTGATGGAAACCTTTGCAATGGAACTTCTGGTTTTCATAGTCCAAAATTTAAGTTGGACTGAAGTCATTAGAAAATAGGGTCGATTATGATGGTAATAATTTGGTAGTGTCAATCTCCTAGCATATTGCAGTGCAAGAGAGGATCCCAATGTCTACAGGATCACCAAATTTGGCACCACATATGCTTACCAATACTCTTTGTTACCACCTATATTGTATGGTTTGGAATTAGGTCTTCTTGAGGTTGCATCTATGATATGTTCATGATGAGATATTGCAGGACTAGATTAGAAATGAAACCATGCTGTCAATTCTGGGTTAGATGAATTATGGTAGTTGGTTCTATGGAAGCAAATAACAAAGCCTCAAATTTTGAAAAAGAAGGAAACTTATTGTTTCTAAACAACAATATCTCAAGACTTGGAAAAAGAGATACAGTTAGAATATTTCAACAAGGAATTGTTGGATGCTCTAATTTAAAATCCTTGGTATAGTTGGAAACCCTTCTAACTATGATATGCCTTATTTCCCATCTAAAAATATGGTCAACCTTATCAGAAAGTTCATGTTGCATCATCATCAAAAGGTAAATAAATAGATAACCATCTGTGTGTGTTGGACTCATGTAAGTAGGAATATTTATGACCTATAGTAGGGGGCATGATTTCTATGTAGCAAATTGTTGAAGAGAGGTGGGAAGTTTGTGGACCATTTTCAGGAATGAATAATCTCATTTGGATCATGTAGCATTATGACATGGCCAACATCATCATCTCTCGGGTCTGATTTGTATGGAAAGTCACCTTAGTACATCAACTAATTTCAGTACATTTTGTATAATGGCCCCGGGACTGGAAAGACCACTCTTTCTACAGATCACCAGAGGGAACTGATCGGAGACTGCACATGCTTTTATATTTTATTTTTTTAAAACAGTCACAAGCGTCGCTTAAGCGATGGTTCCAGAGATGTCGCTTTTCCGACGCTTATCCTAAAAATCCGTCGCTTATCTGATGCTTCTAGCTGTCGCTTTTGCGATGTTTTTTCTTAATATCCGTCGCTTATCCGACGGCAGGAATGAGATTTTCTTAAAAAAATTTCACTACCGTCGAAGAAAATATGTCGCTTAACCGACGCTTATGTTTTAACCGACGGTTACTTAGGTGTCGCTTAACCGACAGTTAATCAGGTGTTGGATAAACGACGACAACTTTTCGACGCTTAAAAAAAAATCAAAGTGTCGTACATGCGACAGGGAAGTGTCGAAAATCCGACATGATGGCCGTCGGATTTTTGGTCAAAATGCAGTAGTGTGGGAGTGAGCACCCAGGGGTCTTAGACATTGTCAAGGGGTGAAACCTCTACTTTAGGCCCTAAATGAAGCTTCTAGGAATCTAGGACCACCAATAACACCTTAAACCACCATATGTTACCTGTTGGGTCCATTCTTAACTTTATGTGTGGGAATTGACACCATTAGGTTGTTTAAATCACTAATGATGGGTTTAGATACCTTTGAAATGGTTGAGCAATTGCGAAACCTAGGTCGTAGACACTAAAGGAAGTTTCCAGGGATCCAGAGGAAAGAATAATGTATCAAGCCACCACACATGACCTTTCTAGGGGATATTTGGCCTTAGATTAGGTATATGCAATTGATTGGTGATTTTGTTTAAAGTAGTTATGGGTCTTGGGGCCATATGCATGGAAGGTTAATAAGGACACTTCAAAATACCACAGAGGTCCTATAGATGATATCCCTACCCAAAAACTGGGGATAATCATGTCATCGATAGGTTTTAAATAGTAGACATGGTTCTCAAGGCCTTACACATGGTTGGAAAAGTAAACCCAAGCCTTAGTCCATATAGGAATATTATATCCATCCAAGACCTAAAATGATACCTCAGATCACCTCACATGACTTACAAGCACTAGGTATGGGTCGTGTGCCCTTCGACATTGTTGGGGAAGTAAACATTAGGATTGTACTATAAAAAACCTCTAAAAATCCATGAACATGAAAAACAACTCAAATGATCATCCATGACCTCTTCAAGTTACCCTTTCCTTCGAGTGGTGACATGGATGTCATTAAAAGGTTTTGGATAGTAGATATGAATCCATGGGTCTTGGACATTGTTAAGGTAGGAAACCTAGGCCTTGTACCATAAACAAAACTTCTTAGAATAAATTTTTAAGAATGACTTTTGATCCACCATACATGACCTCATGAGCATATCCCAGACATAGTTGTGGGAGAAACCCTTAGTCGTTCTTGAGCACAATGTATACATCGTGGAGACTCAACATAGTCGAGATATGACACCTTGGCCTTAGGCCCTAAAAGATTCTTTTGTGTGTCCACGAAAAAAAATAATGCTTCAAAACAACATAAATGATCTCGCAATAGTGGATGTGTTGGTACCATTAGGAATAATTTAGAGCTAGATATGAGTTTCGAGCCTTAGAGAAAGGTTAGGCAATAAAACTTAATCATTAAGTCTAAACAAAATATTCTATGTCTTAAGTGTCATGAACAAACGCCATGGTCAAGCGCCTTGAACCTCCGATAACCTGACCTCATTATCCACAACCATTCACAAATTCTAGGCTAAGCGTCATCCTTTTGTGACACTAAACTGCTTTGGAGGGGCCAATAATTACCATGATCTTTTAATTTTAGATGGGGTTTCTCCTAAAGACTATCCACTTGGTATTTACGCTTTTTTACTCTCATACCTTGCTAGTTAATAAAAACAGTAGATGCATTATAATGCATATGCGATCTGAAATGCATATGCAATTTGAAACGCATATGCACTATATCGCATATGCAATATGAATCACATATGCAATATAGCGCATATGCGATATGAATAAGGTATAACGTATATGCATTTTTTTTAAATTTAAAAACTTGCCAGGAATAAGGTTTTGCATTATGTTCGGAAATAGCTTTGAACTGCCGAACCTATTGGCTAGGACAAATAAACTGGGGCCATTGCTTGTCTTTAGTAATTCTATAAATATGTTGAGTTTCGATGGCATTTTTTTCTTTGATAAACACAATATGTTTTTATGAAAATTTAGAATATTGTAGAGTACGATCTTACAATTCTAAATATTAAAAATTTTCCTTCAAATGTATGTTTTGATTATTTATTATTATTTTTGTAAATGACACACGTTAGTTTTAAAAAATAGATACATCGATTGTTTTCTATATAACTTTTAATTTCCTTCACCATTTTCCAAGAAAACTATATGGTGCACTAGAAGAGAGAAAGCTCTATAATATTATATATAGTAATCAAATATTTCATTAATTTTTGCCTATAAAGTGTTGCACCCGAACTTAACATTTTCATTTCCATCTTTTCTAACTTCAATAATTAATAATAATATCAAAATTCATGAAGAAATATGAATAAGTAGTGTTGCAATAGGCCCATATTTCCTTTACATGTCTGCAATGTTTTATGCAAATTTGACATCATTTACCTCATATATTGTTGCTCCCACACAAACATATATGTTATGATGTGCTAAAATTTTGAAAACCCAATTTCAGAGAAACTAATTTTATAATCATTTACACATTTTTTCTACATAAATGTTATATATTATGAAAACTGATTCAATTAGCTATCCTTTGTATTTTTACTTCATCTTCAAATACGTTAGGGTAGTACCCCTAATTCTCACCTAAAGTCAGAGGTTCTAGGTTTTTCTATTATTATGTGGTATCTAAAGTGCCTTGAAAGGATTCCATGATTGTGCATCAGCCCTAACACAAAGTACCATGTAATATTTGTGTAGGTACTTAATTTAAAGGAGCTTGTCTTTATGGTAGTAACACCCCAAGATATAGCTAAAGGTATGTAATGGCTTAACTAAGCCTAAGTCAAAAACAACTATCCTAGGACAAAGAAACACCAGGGCGCTTAACAAACAAACATAAGTATTAAAACTATGGTTTTCTTGTTGCCACTTGATAGTTGGGAAAACTATAGAGAAGTGGTTTCATGATCTCGGAAATAAATATGTTTTGTAACTAGCCACGTGACAACATTAAATCCTTCATTTGGAAAGCACATAAGCGTAGGAAAAGCCCTAGGGGTTTAATGCTCCTTGATTTCTGTTGTGTTTTTTGTCACCAAAAGTGAAAGGAAGGAGGGGGAGAGCCGAGCTCTCGGATTCATAAGGTTTGGCCTTGGTCTTATAGGCTAGCAGCCTCATAAATTTAAACTTGTAAATTGCACCAGAATAATTTGCAACTATTGAGTTACGTTATAATTTTCCTTAAGCTCGGTGGTTTGTTTGCATCGTGCTCTTGGTTGTATAGTTGTGAACAGTTTGCTCGTTGACCTACAAACTTATATGTCTGTTGAAATTCCCGCATTGTTCATGTGGCCTTCATTTCTACATCTTCTTCTCGAGGTAAAATTCATCTCTGCTTAAAATATCTCCTTTCCTTTATTTTTCTTTGAAAATGTTTTAAGTTAGTATCCAAACGTGTGTTGCTTAGTTGCAGGAGACTCCCTTTGGGTTTTCTATGTGGACAAGGGACCAATCACCCAGAAGTGAGTGCGTGATTTGGTAAGACCTGTAACCTTTCTCTTAGAGGCTCTGCTCATTAAGGGTTTTGGTGGTTAAATCTTTGTTGCTCTGTGTTCAAGGACTGTGAACATTTCCCGTGTTTTTTCTTTTAATGGAAAAATGGTAAATACTTCAGTGGTTTCGATACCACAGCATTTTCAAGTTCATCATTTGACAAGTTTTTCCTCCGTCCATGGAGTCTAAAAGGGTTCTATTTGTAATATTTTTAGTTTACTTAAGAAGTAATAACTCTTTTCATAGGTTGTTTTACTTTGTTGAGGGAGAGTTACTTCACTGTTGATTATAAAAAAAAATATTTTATTTTGTGTAAATCCCGTGGGAAATGTTTTGTTTAAAATATGGATAGAAATGATTGTTGAAATTTTTTATTGTTTTCAATTCATTTTGTAATGGTTTTTAAATTTTGTTTATGCTTCCTAAGGGAAAACAAATCTCAGGTTGGTCATGTAAGTCCTCATTTTGATGGATAATTGTTCTACCTTTGAGGGGTTTTCTACTGTAGCTTAGTTCCTCAAATGCAAGTATGGCCATAAGGCCAAATGTGATCTTAAAATATTGACTTCCAAGCTACGATTTATTTGGTTATGGTTATAGGTTTGTAAAAATAACTATGTTGGTTGGGATGCCCTAGCATGATTTGATCTCATGACCTATGAGTTAAAACATTATTAAACTCATCGTATAATGTAATAGTATAAAGTGTGAAATTTTGTCGAGGGTTTGTTTTCCTGTAATTCTAGTTTGGAAAATTTTTGGGTCGTGAGGCCGCTGTGTTTAGCACGTTGCCATCATTTTATTTTTTTGTTGTATAATTAAAAAGGTTTAAGTCGTAAATATTGTTACACAATTTCCTATGTTGATTTGAAGTTCAGTGATTAATATTTGTAAACCTTAGGTATAGTATATATATACGCCCTATGCCTGTCAAGGATTATAGGGTTGAACCCTTGATTGTTAAGTTAGTACTAAATTAGGGTTTTTAATATATTGATACGTCATATACTAATATTGTAATATGAATTAATACCTTCTTAATATTTGTTCCTATAGTTCAGAACTTTGAGTATATTTATTTAATCTTTTGTTTATTACTATATAATAATATAGTTATATAGATAATATCAGTAACAAAATCCTGTAGAGTATTTAAACATAGTTATGTATGTGTTTGGCATTTAATTCTTTAAACCCTAGTTTTGTTGTTGGTTAAATATCATAAGGAAATAGGACAATATACTATTATCTAAGTAAATACTAAGTATACTAAGTGATAAGTGGGGGAGTTGAACTCTAGTTGCAAACTTAATAATTCTAATTAAATTATATGTATGATACTAGTACTAACTAAAAAGAGAATGTAACAATGAGTATACTAACCTATATCTGTAATGATAAAACTTAATACCATCACAAAAGTAATTATAATATCCGAATAAAATAACTACAACTTTCCTTTTATAGATCATATACAACATGGAACATTTACCATTAAACTCTATACATGCTACACATACTTTATAAACAAAATACAGAGATAGAATTGAACCACAGATAAATAAAAAATAGTTTAGAACCTTGATAGTTTGCAGAAGGAGGGGCGGGACCCAAAGGAGACCGTTTCACCCAACCGTCTCCTGAAGCAGCCAAAATTACTTGCTTAAGACCCCCAAGCATGTTCACTAAATCACCAGTACAAAGAGACTATGCCACACCATACGCAGAACTTCCTGAATCTTAGCACTCAACAACAGACTTAACTCAACAATTTCACTTTAGCTATCCCCTCATTCAGTTCCTTGTGTGTCTGAATTTTCAGTTTGCAGTAGTCACAAGGATCATCCACTTAGAAATAGAATGTAGTGATCATCCTGCTCAATTCGATGGTATTTATAAGATAATCTAGGTATTTGGCTCAATTTTGAAATTAAATGAGCCACCTGCTCAGTTCCTCCTCTGAGGGAGCATGGCCACATTTTTAGGAATTTTGCTTCCTACAACAGCTAGAAAGTGAAATGCTAGTGCTTCAACTTGTCATTCAGCCTTCTATAGCTGCTCATTCCTCCTAGTGGGTCAATGAACACTCTTTCATCAGTCCCCTTTAGATAGGTGTCTCTTCATTTAATTATTAAAATAAATAAATTTTTCAATTACAGTCATCCTTAACCAACTTGGTCATAAAAAATTTACAATAATTTTAACATAATGTTTTCTCAAATAAATAAAAATATTTATTTTTCAGCTATAGATGGGTTACAAACACCCCCCTTAAGTTCAACATCGTCCTAGATGTTGCTTAAGTTTATTGTTAGTCTTCCTAGAATAGAGTTGGATAAGCCTCCCGCATATGGCTCTCCAATTACGAGCTTGCTTCATCTGGAATGAGGTGTTTCCAATGCACCTTTACCTGTCCAATGGTGCAATTATAGAGAAAAAATTCCCTCCTATTGAAAATACAGTCTAATTCCACTTAAAAATATCCTTTGGGTTCTACTTGAATAAAATTCTATTCGATCACATGAGTAGCATCATGCACATACTTTTTCAATATGGAAATATGAAATAAATTATGTATTCTAAGAATAGTTGGCAAAGCTAACTAATATGCCATTGTTCCAACTCTTGCCAATATTTCAAATGGTCCACAATACCTAGGTGTTAATTTAGCACAACTCCCTGAGTTAAAGGATCTCTTTCAAGGTTTTGCCTTAACAAATACATGCTCTCCTACTTGGACTTATTTCTTACTTGTTTTAAGGTCTGCATGACTCTTTTGTCTTTCATGAGGATATTTTAAATTGATTTGTACCTGTTTCACTGTTAGTTCTAGTTCTTTTAACAAGTCAGGTCCTAACATCAATCTGTCAACTAGATTACTCTGTGTAATGGGAGTATTACATTTTCTACCATACAATATTTTAAAAGAACTAAGTTTAGCTGAAGCTTGATAATGATTACTATATGCAAATTCGACTAAGTGCATCAGGGATGATTTTAAGGAATCATACTTATTTAAAAGTGTATAAATGTTGGCGAATCTTACCAATTCTGAAAACACCAACTATAAAGTGTTTGGCGATATTTTTCAAAAAATATTTTAATTTCCAAGGATTTTATATCGTTTATATAATAATTTGGCGATTTTTAGGGTGAAAAAAGTTTACCCCATCAAAATTGAGCGAAACAAGGCTTCAAAAAATGCAAAATGGCGAATCTTTTTTTGGAGAAAACCCCTAAAAATAGCCCATGGGCTAAATTTCGCCCCTAAAATTATCCTTGAAGTGCATATAATCTTCTCATTTCTTGAAATAGTCTCTAACATACATTCATAACATATCTTCTAGTACTTGATTGACTTTTTTTGTTTGTCCATCTATTTGCAGATGATAAACAGTACTGAAATCCAATTTAGTATCTATTCCTTTAAACAATTGACTTCCAAAAGATACAAATAAACTTAGGATCTCTGTCACAAATTATTACCTTCATGATTTCGTGTAACTGAAAAATTTCCTTCATAAATATGTCAGTAATGTTAGCATATTTATGATTTGTTTTAACAGGTATAAAGTGTGCTTCCTTGCTTAATTTTTCCACTACTACCATTATTGAATCATTATATTTCTGATTTTTAGGCAATCAAGTTATAAAATCAAGACTGGTAACTTCCCATTTCCAATTTGGAAATCGAAATTATTGCAAAACACCTGTTGGTGTTGATGCTCGGATTTAACTTGCTGACATTCTATATACCTAGCTATATATTTAACAACTTCATTTTTCATATTAGGACAAAAATACTCTTTTCTTAATGTTGTTATGATCTATTGATACCCCTTCATGTACTTCAGGAATTTATGATCTATGGTGTCCGGAAGAAGGAATTTTATGTACTTCATTCAAAATTAGTAATATAATTACTGGTATGTTAGGTACATACAATCTGTTTTTATACATCATTAATCCCTTTTCATTTCAACTGTAATATGTTTTTACATTTTCATATTCATTATTGGTTACGTTTTCTCTTAGATTCTGGTATTCCTGGTCTATTTTTATTCCTTCTTCCAATTTATCATTTAATTATGTTTTGTAAGTGCTAATGGAAGCTATAAAATTTGTTATTGCATTTATTCTTAAGGCATCAACCACTTTTTTTTCCTTTCCTTTTATGTGTTTGATCTCAAAATCATATTCGCTAAGGAAAGCTAACCATCTAGCTTGCCTTGCGTTCTGAGTTTGTTGATCAAACAAATATTTAAAATTTATGTTATGAGCCGTTAGTAGAAATATTTTACCAATTAGATGATGGCACCAGATTTTCAGATCATGAATTATGGAATCTAGCTCTAAATCATATGTTTCATAATTGTTTTCATGTGTTTTTAACTTCCTTAATTCATAAGCAATTACATGACCTTTTTGTGTTAATACTTCACCCAAACCTTCATTGCATGCATCAGTGCATACAATGACTTGTATGAATATTTTTTTTTATTATAGGTGCAGTAGTTAACAATTCTTTTAATTTATTAAAACTTTCTTCACACTTTTAATCCCATAAAAATTGTTTTCCCTTTTTCTTCAAAGATGTTATACGATTCTCGATCTTGGAAAATCCTTCTATGAATTTCCTGTAATAACTCATTATTCCCATAGATGATAGTACATCAGTTACATCTTTGGAAACATGCCATTCAATTATTGATTTTATCTTATTTGGGTCCACTAGTATTCCTTCCTTGGATGTCATCTGACCTAGATACTGTATGTTATCCTTATAGAATTCACATTTACTGAATTTAGCATATAGTCTATGTTCTCGTAGAGCCTGTAGTATTATTTGAAAGTGTTCATCATGTTCTTATTTTGTTTTCAAATAAATTAATATGTCATATATGAAGACGGCTACAAATTTATCTAAATATTTGCTTAAGACATTATTCATTAAACACATAAAAGTTGTCAAAGCGTATGTTAGCCCAAAGAGAATAACTACAAACTCATAATTCCCAGATCGAGTTCTGAAAGAAGTTTTAAATATATCTTCATCTTTAATTCTAACTTGATGATATCCAGATCTCAAGTCTATTTTGGAAAATATCATTGCTCTGTGTATCTGATCAAACAGATCATCGATGGGGCAAAGGATATCTATTTTTAGTTTCCATTTTGCTCAATTGACGGTAGTCTATGCATAGACGTAATGTATCGTCTGTCTTTTTAATGAATCATGTAGGTGCTCCCTAAGGGGATACACTTGGTCTTACATAGTTTTTGTCTATCAGTTCTTCTATTTGTAATTTTAATTCGTTAAGTTATAAAATTTTCATTCGATAAGGATCCTTTGAATTAGGTACAACTCCTGGTATTAATTCAATCGAAAAATCCAGATCTCTCTTTGGAGGTAGTCCTAGAATTTCTTTTGGGAAAACATAAGAGAAACCTTGTAATATTGGAATATCATCGAATTTCAATTTATCTTCTTTATCCATTTGTTCATTATTTATTACATGTACATCAAAAACTTTACAACCTTCCTTACAACTTTATTCATTTGGAATGATGAGATTTGTCTAACATAAACTTTCCTAGGCATCCCTTTGACTGTAATTCATTATCCTTTATCATTTAAACAAGTAAATGTTTTCTGAAAACAATTCAAAACTACTTGATGTCTTTTCATCCAATCCATACCTATTAAAATATCATAAGATCCTAATGGAACTACATTTAACTTTATTTGGGTTTTAAACTGACTCGTCAACATTTCACAGCTTTCAACATAATTAACTACTTTTCTTTTAGTTCCTGTAGCTAACTGAACCAACCAAAACTTTTCAAACTTTTTGAAAGATGACTTGCATTTTTTTATGATTCTAGGTGATACATAGCTTAAACTAGCACCTGGGTCAATCATAATAGAAACATACTATATTTATATCATACCTTGTACTTCCACCATGGAGGTTTGATGATCATCTTGTCGATTCTCCAAGGCTGCATTAATTCCAGGCATTTCATTTGCTACATCTCTAACTGTTTCTTCCTCCTGAATTGTATGCACATTGCTGAAGTTCCCCTTTCTGTTTGGACAATACTTTGCATAATGCGGTCCTTGCAATTCCGAGCACTTTACAAGTTCCTTATGTTCATTACTTTTAACATAATTATTAGGAATATCTCTGCCTTTTGGTGTTGTAATATTTTGTTGTGTTTTACTTTTAAAATCTGTTCCTTCATAAATATTCTTAGAGAAATTCCAAGAATTATTTTTCAAACTTTTATTAGGCTTAAAACCTTTTCTTTTTTAATCAAATTTACTTGTTATCTTATTTTTCTAGTTAGGTATGCTTTCTCTCTTTTTAATCAGTTTGTAACAGAAGTTGGATTTTCTCATTGCCTCTTCAAGGGTCTTAGGATTATCAAATTCAATTATGTCCTAGAAGCTAGTAGACAAACAGCTTAGAAACCATTGTATTTTAGTCTTTTCATAAATTATATATGGTACATATCTTAGTAAGCTTAAAAATTTACTACTTAACTCTTTCATTGACATTGAACCTATTTTAAGTTCATAAAAATCATTATCTCTTTCTTCATAATATTTTTCATATAAGCGTTTTTATTTTAAAGTATTTTTTAAAGACCCTCTAGGTTAAATACTTTTTATTAAGGTTTTTGACTCTTTTTATGTCCTACCTCTAGATATCATATTTTCTTGTTAGGTTGTAGATAGTCATCCGGGCTTTCAGTTTATTGGAGTAGTTGTAAGTATGAAAGTACATTTTCATCCTCGATAACGAAGCCTCAACTTCTTCACTCTTTTCCACTTCCCCATTAAACATGGGAGGTTTTATTTTTTTAAATTCACTTGAGATCTCTTCATAAGGTTTATACTTCCTCCTTCTAGGACTACAGTCGCTTGCACTACTTTTACTTGTGTATTTAAACCTTCCTTTATGTGAGCTTATTTTAACTTCTGAAGAAGATTTACTTTCACTATCAGAAAATTTTATTTTCTTACCCTTCTGTATGTATGATGCTATTCCAGAATCAATTCATACTATTCCTTTTACCTTTGTTGTGTATTTTGTCTAGTAAAATCTGATCTAGTTCTAGAATTATTTCGTTATCTGCTTTCACAGTTTGTAGTTCATCCTTTAAATCTTTCATTGTTTGAAGTAACTTTGAGGGTTGATTATTTAATTCCACATAAATGTTGTTCATATTATGTGATGGGATCCATTTTTCAACAGATGCTTCAACTCCTTTCATTTCCTACAAAATACAATTTTATATTTATGTACAAAAACACTTTTAGAACAAGATCAATATATTTTGTTTCGTGTTTGCATGTGAGTGGTCCAATCAGGCCTAGTGTTTAGAAATTTCTCCGATACCACTTGTAACTACTCCAAAATTCGTAAAACAAAAAAAATATTAAATAGCATTCTAATTGAAAATATAAATAATAATTAAATCCATTCAATAATTAACTTGTGTTTCAGTCGTTTAAATGATGCATATAAATGTCATTTTACGACAACATTATTGTTATGTCAACATTACTTTACTTGTCATTTTACTCGTCACTAGTTGAAGAAAGATATATCATGTTTGAATTGTTGTCATTACAGCTAGAAATATATTGTTGGATATGTTTTAGGCTGCATGTTTCCCTTACCAAGAGCTAGGAGAGAAAAGATTTCAAGGTATTACTTAGTAGTGTAGCTAACGCAAAGTACCACATAACCTTTGTGCAGGTACTTAATCTAAAAGGATCTTGTATTTATGGTGTTCACACCCCAAGATATAGCTAAAGGTATGTAATGGCTTAACTAAGGCTAAGGGAAAAAAAACTATTGTAGGACAAAGAAACACGAAGGCGCTTAACCAACAAACATAAGTATTAAAATTATGGTTTTCTTCATGCCACTCGATAGTTAGGAAACAATAGAGAAATGGTTTCATGATCTTGGAAATAAATATGTTTTGTACCCAGCCATGTGACAACATCAAATCCTCTAGCTAGAAAGCACATGAGTACAGGAAAAACCCTAGGGGTTTAATGCTCCTTAATTTTCATTGGGATTTTGGTCATCCCGTTATTATATATGCACAGTAGTGAAAGGAAGGAGGGGGAGAGCCAATCTCTTGGCTTCCCAAACTTCATCCTTAGTCTTACAGGCTAGTGGCCTCATAAATTTAAACTTGTAAATGTAGTGCTCTACCTAACCGGTAGAGCACTCTTTCCCTCTCTCTCAGTGATGGTCTCTATCAAGACCATTTAAATCATATTACAAGTTTATATCTAGGTCTGTACTATTAGTTTTGTAAACACATGAATGTACAATCATGAACCCTAAACATATTAACGTAGAAATAGGAGCTGTACAGGTTTTAAAAACTTCATAAATTTTATTTTTTTAAACTAGACAATAATACCATACATAAATTTAAAATATACTTATCTGGAATTGAAATACCTGGGGCCAGCGTTCGTAGTGAATCCAAGATTTTGCTGTAGACTTGTAGGCTCCTTCCTCTCCAAGCTTTTCGTCCAACAAACCAAGCCTTGATTAACAACATGATGTGCCACCCTGCCGACCAGCTCTCATCATGTGCTGGCCCTAGAAAACCCACGGATTTCCTATCCCCCGAGCCCACAGACCAATAATACCGAGAGCAGATTCCTCTCCATTCTTTATCTTCTCAGTCTCAGTCATTTACAGATACTCTCATCCTTGAGTTGTCCCCCTCCTCAAGTATTTTTCTTCTTCATTTTCCTCCTACAGAGTCCAATTTTCCCCAAAATAAATCCAACCTCTCCACACCTCCATTCTTCCGTAAAAATTTCCCTTATACCTCCTTCCCCCACCGCCTTCCTTTCTCCACCGCCCTTCTTCCACCACCCTTTCATTAATTTATGTTATTATTTTATTTTATTTTATTTTTTTTATTCTTGGGTAGTGTGGTTAAATTTAAATTTGACATGTGTTATTTTTATTGATGGTACGTGTTATACCACCTAACCAATTCCCTCGAAATTTACCTAATGGTTTACCTAAGTTTTTATACTGAGCGGCAAGGTGATAATTTTGTTTAATTATTATTTATTAATAATAATTACTTAATAAAT
>LPNX010544884.1:31790-62716 GCA_001517045.1 Pseudotsuga menziesii
AACAGATGAAGAGACTATGTAACATCATACATAAAAATTCCTGAAGCTTAGCACTCAATAGAAAACTTAAATCAATAATTTCACTTTAGCTATCCCCTCATCAAATTCCTTATGTGTCTAATTTTTCAATTCGCAGAAGTCACAAGGATCATTTCCTTAGAAATAGAATGTAGTGATCATCCTGCTCAATTCGATGGTATTTATAAGATTACCTAGGTCTTTGGGTCAGTTTTGAAATTAAATGAGCCACCTACTCAGTTCTTCCTCGTAGGGAACATGACCACATTTTTAGGTATTTTGTTTCCTACAACAGCTATAAAGTGAAATCCTAGTGCTGGAACTTGTCATTCAGCCTTCTACAACTATCCATTCCTCCTAGTGGGTTAGTGAAAACTCTTACAATGGTCTCCTTTAAATAGGTGTCTCTACATTTAATTATTTAAATAAAATAGTTTTTCAATTACATTCATCCTTAATCAACTTGGTCATAAAATCTTTACAACAATTTTAATATAATGTTTTCTCAAGTAAATAAAAATATTTATTTTTCAGTTCTAGGTGTGTTACAAACACCCACCCTTAAGTTTAACATCATCCTCAATGGTGCTTAACATTATTTTGAGTCTTCCTGGAATAGAGATGGATATGCCTCTCTCATATGGCTCTCAATTCCTAGGTTGCTTCATCTGGAGTGAGGTGTTTCCATTGCACCTTTACCTGTCCAATGGTGTGATTCCGTAGAAAACTTTCCATCCTATTGAGAATGCAGGTTGGTTCCACCTGAAAATATCCTTCAGGTTCTACCTGAATAACATTCCATTCAATCACATGCGTAGCATCATGCACATAGTTTTTCAACATTAAAATATGAAAGACATTATGTATTCTAAGAATAGGTGGAAAAACTAACTAATATGCCACTAGTACAACTCTTGTCAATATTTTGAATGGTACACAATATGCGGGTGCTAATTTAGCACAACTCCTCAACTTAAAGGAGCTCTTTCGAGGTTTTACCTTAAAAATACATGCTCACCTACTTGGAATTATCTCTGATTTTTTTTAAAGTCCGCATGACTCTTTTGTATTTAAGGAACAACCCATTCAATTATTTCTTTTATCTTATCTAGGTCCACTAATATTCCTTCCTTGGATATCATGTGACCTATATGTTGTATCTTATCCTTATAGAATTCACATTTACTGAATTTACTATACAATCTGCGTTCTCTTAGAACCTAGAGTATTATCTGCAAGTGTTCATCATGTTATTCTTTCATTTTCGAATAAATTAATATGTCATCTATGAAGAGAACTACGAATTTATCTAATTATTTACTTAATACATTGTTTATTAAACACATAAAATTTGATGGAGATTTTGTTAGCCCAAAGGGCATAACCACAAACTCATAATGCTCATATCGTGTTCTGAAAGTAGTTTTAAAAATATCCTCATCTTTAATTATGACTTGATGATATCTAGATCTCAAGTCTATTTTGGAAAATATCGTCGCTCCACATATCTGATCAAACAGATCATTGATGCAGGACAAAGGATATCTAATTTTAATTCTCATTGTGTTCAGCTGACGGTAGTCTATGCATAGACGTAATGTATTGTCTTCCTTTTTAATGAATAAGAAAGGTCCTCCCCAAGGGGATACACTTGGTCTTACATATTTGTTGTCTATTAGTTCTTGTAGTTGTAATTTTAATTTGTTAAATTCTAAAATGTTCATTCAATAAGGATCCTTTGAATTAGGTACAACTCCTCATACTAATTCAATAAAAAAATCTAGATCTCTCTTTGGGGGTAGTCCTAGAGTTTCTTCCAAGAAAACATCAAAGAAAGCTTGTAAGATTGAAATATCATCGAATTTTAGTTTATCTTCTTTATCCATGTGTTCCTTATTTATTACATGTATGGAAAAATACTTTACAACTTTTTTTATTTGTAAAGCTGAGATTTGTGAAAAAAAAACTTTCCTAGGTATAGCTTTGACTGTAATTCTTTATCCTTTATAATTTAAACAAGTAAATGTTTTCTAAAACCAATTCAAAACTACACTACTACATATCTCTCAAATTGCCACTAAACAGGTAAAACCATTTCTTTCATGGAAAAACAGTGTTAACTTTTTGAAAATTTTCAAAATTTTCTTGACAATCGGCACTATTTTGACGAACCTATGATACTATCACTATTGCGACAAAGCAAGAATGTCTCTATTGCGACGAAAGTCAAGCTTTGTCACTATTTCAATGAACATTACTAAAAGTCAGTTTTGGTTGCTGCTGTGACGATAGGTCCTCACCATCGCTATTGCAACAAATGTTTTATATTGTCGCTATAGTGACAAAAGCAAAACCTTTCTTTTTGTTTTTTTATTAACAGTAATTTTGAATTTTTCTTTATTTGAAATTTGAACGTTGTCCATTTTTGTCAGAATTGCGACCCTCATTGATCTATAAATACATGTTCTTAAGTCATTTTTTGAGAATCATTTTCTAGAGTTGTAGCAATCTTTCTATTTCTTTTTCATTCTGTGATTTGAAGAGTCTGGTACTAATTTGACACATCAAATTTTTGTTCTCATTCATTTTCCAGGTTAGTTTGACTGCAATGCACAGGTCTTTTTTTTTGATGTGCCCTTTATCATGTCAATTTGTTGAAACCTTTTAATCTCTTATAGTATAATGAACATGAACAATATTAGTGTGAGGAGTTTGTTGTGAAGAATTTATATTAGTGTTTTGAACCTTTTCTTCTCTTCTGTATAAATAAATTTCTATTTTTAGTAAATTATTTAACTTTAGTGTGATGAATATATATACCAACAATATACACGGTTTGGAAGAAAATTATAATTTTAATCAATAATTATTTGACTACTTTTTAGATTTACTCCCTTAATTAACCTCAAACAAATTATTTTTTACTTCCACTATTTGACATAATGTTGAAAATTGATTTTTATTTTACTGTTCCTTACATGTGTCCATATGGATAGCATTGATATCCCAAATGTGTCAACCAAGGTCAATCACAATTGAAATTTTTTAGCGATGGAAAACAAACCTCATCATCAACCTAGATGAATGTCAAAATGTAACATATACATAGTAGACAATCACAACCAACTTAACCCATACAATATTTTTCTATAAAACACAACCCTTGCAGTACATTGGAATTTCAGACATAATAATTGTACATTGAATGTACTATTTTGACATAATATGACATAAATTAACATTTTAATGTGACATAACTATGTTCTCAACATTCTTTATATCAAAATTTGATACAGGCTTGCAATCTCACAAAATGTTAGAATGTGAAAACTTTGGAGGATATCATCTCCATATTAAAATGGTTCATAATTTTGAATTGAAACTCTTCATCATAGTTAGTTTCCATTATGGTTGTTATAACTATTGTCAACATAGTCAATATAGTTTAATGTGTTCAATAATGGATAACCATGGTAAACATAGTTAAACGCATTGACCATTGTAATGTTACATAACTATATCAAGATGTTGAAATCCACAATGCAATATGGGACATAAGCATTGTTGATTGCACTTATTTGAAATAGGCCATCCTAAATTAGCATCACTATGTGACATACCTATCTTGTTAACATAAATACCCATCCTAATTTGACATAGTACAGCTTCATGTGTGCTAATTTGACTTAGTTAGTAGGTGTAAATTCATGACATAATTAGTACCTGATTTGACATAGTCCAATGTGTGTAATAATCTAACCTATGTACTAATATGATATAATTTGAAAAAATCCATTCTATGTACTAGTAATTTGACATAATAATTGTTGAATTTACCGATTTGATGTATCCGACCCAAAAAAATGTCACTACATGGCATACCTAAGTTAGTTAAAAATATTGTGGTGGGTAATTATAAATAATTCACCACAATTAAGTATTGATTTTTTAATTAATAATATTATTAATTAATTATAAAAAATTATTATTAAATGTAATGCTCGACGTAGTGTGTTAAGCCCCTAGACAAATGTTGTGATTATTATTTGTGTTGATATGTTGTACTAGGTGCATGGAATATGGAGTATAGGCATTATTATTATTATTATGTATTTATTTTTAGACGTATGTTATATATTGACTAATGAGTTTTTGTTGTTGTTATAGGCTATCAGAATGGCAAATACATTTTCTTGGGAAGAAAACAATAGGAGTTATGCTGAGGCTATGGCAGCATTAGAAGCGAAGGGTGATGGAAAGTGTTATTTCCCGTGCAATTATTGCAGAGGTTTGCGAACAAGAAGAATTTTATGAACATCAGCTAAAAAACATTGTAAGGAGAAGGGGCATGCTGAAGGGGGGTATGCATATCATCCATTGGTAAGATGTTATTCATTACATATTGTACCTCTTGTAATAGTACTGATAGTGTATTCATGATTTTTTTTATCCTTTTAAATATATGTGTTGTATATTATACACTAATGTTATTGCATTATTTGTAAATATAGATACAATGCCCCCAAGATGCTGACCGTCAAAGAGCTATTTTCCACATAATAGTAGAAATACTACTTTGCAAGATGACGAGCATGGAGATCATGCTATTGAAGATGGAGTTCTTAATGATCCTATCGATGAAGATGGCATTATTGATACTAATGGTGAAGAGAAGATACATATATTGCTACAATACACATTTGCTCCATTGGATGAGGAAAAACTCCATGATTTTCATGATGTTCCTCTTCTCGAGAAGTCCCAACAATCTCTTTATGAAGGCTCAACAACCAATATTCTATCTGCTATATTGTTGTTGGTGAACTTGAAGGTTTTGAATAGTTTATGAAACACTCGTTTCACACATCTCCTAAGGTATGTAAAGTTGATTAGTTTCCTTTATTTTTAGTGACAATTAATTCATAAATTAGGGATATGAATTATTTATGGCATATGGTGTTTACATTTAAATTTTTGTCAATGTTGAGGATTGTTGGATGAATTTCTATTACAACCATCAAATAATTTACCACGCACAAGTCGAGAGGTATTCTTGATTACGAAAGAAATTGGAGTGGAGTATCAATCTATTTAGTATTGATGCATGTCCTAATGATCATATTATATATTATGGACAGCATGCATCAGAAAACAAATTCCTACAATGTGAATTGAGTAGATATTGAACTGATCAATTAACAAAAGAGGTCCCTTGCAAAGTTTTTCATTATATTCCCATAATTCCACATTTCCAATGACTAGTCAAGTGCCAAAGTATAGAACAGTTTATGGATTACCATGTGAAGAACATAAGTAAATATGGTGTTCTTTGAATGCATGCAAATGGTTCTCCATTAAAGAACATCAAAGAAAAATGGCCAGTTTTTGAAGATGAAGCTTGTAATGTTATACTTTCATTGGTAGCTGATGGTTTCAATCCATTCAGTGAGCTTCATTCTACTTACTCAGTGTGGCATGTTTTCATGATAAACAATAACCTACCTCCTTGGATGACCATTAAGAGAGAGCACACAATGTTGGGAATGATTATTCCAGGTATTTTTTTGAAAGCTGTAATTATATTATGTCATAAATTTATTTGTTTAATTGCTCCATGAGAACACCTTTTATACATTTGGATGGATAACTAAATAGTAATATTGTATGTTTATTGATCAATTAGTCCCAGTACCAAGTTAAAGATATGAATGTATATATTGAGCCTCTTATCAATGAGATATTGAATTTATGGGATGGAATCAATATGTATAACATCTCTAGACCAATAGGGTAGAAACCATTTCAGTTCCATGGAATACTTGCATGGACAATTCATGACGCTCCAGGGTTAACACATTTTTGTGGTATGTAACTTTATGTTGCACGTCATTAAAGTTATATGTTTTTAAGGTTAAAAACATGCATTTTGTTTTATTTTAAATTAATAATCCTTTGATGTAACTATTACATTAATACATATATCTCGCAGGTCTTCAAACAACGAAAAAAATTTCATGTCCAGTATGTGGTCCTAGGATAAAACCTTGTCATTCAAGAAGTTTAGCAAAGGAGGTGTTCGATGAGTACAGGCACTTCCTCCCTAAGAACCATAGGTATAGAAGTATCGAAAAAATGAAATTCAATGGTAAAGAAAAGAATGCAAAGAAACCACGAAGAATGACACCTCGCCTATGGAAGTTGGAATATAATAGACATCGTCAAGGTATGCAAATTGTATATGCAACATAAAATATGTACTTCATGTAATATTATGATTTTTATATTTTTATTGAATCTTCTCTACCATGGGTGTCATGAATTATTGTTAATGTCTTTTCATTTATGTTTAATGAATGTATTTAAGGCATGAATGGGCTTCCATGAGGAATGAAGTGTTATCCCGTACAATTTAGTAGGTTTCCTTACTACAAGCACATACAAATAGCTCATTTGTTTGATACAATGCATATCGGGAATAATGTAATAGAAATGATATGGCATACATTAGATGGAAGGTCAGACAAAGATAAAATTTGAAAAATTTGTAGTGACATTGCAGAAGCCAATCAAACATTGCAAAGTGTAATTATTTCCAATGACGAAAATGGTAATTGGAATATTAGTCTTCCATGGTTATTGATGGAGAAAAAAATTAATTCTATAAAACAAGTCATTCAGAAAATAAGGTTTTCAACGGGGTTTTCGTTGAACGTTAAAAATATCTTAACCCAAAAAGGTGATTTTGGCAGTGTTAAAACTCATGACTAGCATACATTCATTAAGGTAATTATTTATGTATATAATTTCCATTAAGTAAATAGCTTTAGTAATTGTTCTATCCTATTTGGAAACATTAGATAATGGTTGTATTTTTTCTACAATACCTTCTACCTCTAGCTCTGCCAGATAGCCTTGACGAAAACATAAAACACGTTATATATGATCTTGGTAAATACATGAGGTACATAACAATTTTATATGCATGAAAAATGTTCGACATTCTTTTGGTTGCATTTCTTATTGACATATTGTGTTTTAAAGCTTTGAACTTTAATATATATATTATATACCTCAATCTGGTTGATCATTCATGTTATATTCTTGCATCTTTTCTAGGTGTCTCTCATCTAAAGAAATCCATAAATAATATATTAGATATTGGAAGAGATAAATTCCTCATCTAATGAGTGAAATGCAGAAGTATTTACCTCCATCATTTTTCAATGCACAAGAACATTATCTCATACACCAAGTTGAGGAGATTGAGTTGTGTAAACCTGTAAACTCAAGGTCAATGTGGATGGTGGAAAGGTATTTGAAGTCATTGAAGGATTTTGTTAGACAAAGTGCATGCCCTGAGGGTTCAATGGTGTAGGGATATATGCTATATCAATCCAAGGTGTACATTAGTTAGTATCTTCCAAATTTAGCAAAAAATATCAATCTACCTTGCATTTGGCATGTCAACTCCATCAACAAATTTGAAGGGGATGTCCTATCAGGGAAAGTAGAAAGAGGAAAGTGAAAGGTAAGGAGAATGGTGTACATTTTATTTATTATACAATTAATTTTTTTATTTATGTAATTTTTATTATTCCATAATTATTTTAGAGTAAAATTAATTTCCTTTAATGATAGCTAATTTAAAATTCTTAATTGTTTTTTTTCATATAGTTGGTTGCATGTGGGATGAAATAAATTTATATATTGCAAAAAATCTTGATTGCATGGAGGAATGGATTGAACTATGTACATAATACTATGGTACCTTAACATGGGAAGGGGTTAGTAAAATGATTAAAACAATGCATAGTAATCGAGAGGAATATCCTAAACTTACGCAAAGGGAAATTTATTTAGCATGTGGTTTAAAAGATAAAAAGGAAAGTATATTTACCCTGTTCATTTTTTCATTGTTTCAATGTATCAAAATATTTCTCTCGTTTATGTCTTCTTTAATACTTATTTACCGATACAGGAATGATGCAGCTAATACATCACAATTCTATGTGGTGGAATGGTCATAAATTTCGCATCAAAAAGTTGGATGACAAGAGGAAAACATTTGATTGTGGGAAAACTGCAGTTTTTCAAGTCACTAATGTTTCCTCTAGAAGTGACAGGCATCCAGAAGTATATGAAAATAGGTACTATGGATATTTGGAAGATATACTTGAGTGTGACTTTAATTCCTTTAAAGTAGTTCTGTTTGAGGTCAAATACTACAGGATACAAATGAATGAGCGTGATCTAGAACGAACTATTATTGAGAATTCCAATGGATTTACCATGGTTAATACAAGGGCACTTGAACTAGGTATAGAGCCTTATGTTCTTCCTAGTCAATGTTAGCAGTTTTTTTACTCAGACATTCCAAGTAAATCAGGTTGGTCATACATTGTTAGATATGATCCAAGAGGAAGACCGGTCAAGTATAATGTATTAGAGGAAGAAGACAATGTTGAAGAAGAAGTTGATGCAGATCAGGAGCAGTTGGACGTCGACATAGATGTGTCAGATGAAGAATCTGATGAAGAAGTTGATCATCAAAATGATGTAGCAGACAATGAAATTGGCATTCACGATATTGATGATGAATATCTAACCAAAAATGACTTTGATCATTACCTTGATATGAGCGATCTTTTCAATGATAGCGATTTAGAACCAGATGACGATACAGATTTTGAGTTAGATGATGAAGAATCTGAACGAAATTGTAGCAATGTTGGAATCTATGAGGTATGTCAGAACATCTCTTTACATAATGTATTATGTTTACAACTATTTAGTTGTGTTTAAACCATCGTTATCATCATCATCATCATCACCATCATCACAATCTCTGTCATCATCATCATCTTCATCGTGATCACGATATTCACCACCACCACCAACATCATAATCATATTCATCATCCTCATCCTCAGCATCATCATCTGCATCATCATTATCATCATCATCATCATCATCATCATCATCATCATCATCATCATCATCATCATCATCATCATCATCATCATCATCATCATCATCATCATCCTCTTCATCATCATCATCATCATCATCATCATCATCATCATCATCATCATCATTGTCAACATCATCATCATCTTCATCATGATCATCATCTTCACCACCACCACCATCATCATCTCCATCATTATATTCCTCATCATCATCATCATCATAATCCTCGTCATCATCATCATCATCGTCACCCTCTTCCTCCTCCTCCTCCTCCTCATCATCATCATAATCCACTCCATCATCATCATCATCACAATATCCGTCGTCATCATCATCTTCATCATGATCATCATATTCACCAACAAAACCACCAGCATCATCATCTTCATCATCGTCAACATCATCTTCGTCATAACCATCTTCATCATCATCACCACCATCATCATCTTCATCATCACAGCCACCACCACCATCATCATCACCGTTATCATCATCGTCGTCATCATCATCATCATCATCGTCATCATCATCATCATTGTCATCACCATCTTTGTCATCATCATCTTCTTCATCATCAACCTCATCATCATCCTCGTCATCATCATCATAATCATAATCATCATCATCAACAATAGTAGTAGCAGCAACACCATGATAATCATCTTCATCATCATCATCCTCATCATTGATGACAATGATGATCGTAATTGATATCTACTTTATATATTTCGATTTAATTACTGTTATTTACATTTTCCTGTATGTTGTCATATGCTATAACACATTTTTTTAGACATATTTTGTCGGGTTATGGGGAATTGAGAGTGATGTAAAGGGGGGGAGGGGCCATAAGAGCTTACACCTTCACGTAGTTGGCCCTGTTCAATAAAGAATATTAAATTATTCTTGAAACAAAGAGAATATCATTAAGGCAATGCATAGTTATTATATTGATGATGATGATGATAATTATCATGATAATTGTCATCATCATCATCAGCAGCAGCAGCATCACAATCATCATCATCATCATCACCATCATCAACTTCATCATCATCATCATCTTGATCATCATTCATGTTGATTCTTTGTTGGTTAAAATGGTCATGCTATATATCCTATGGTGTTTTATATATAAAATTATCAGTGAACGATTACTTATAGTAAGCCTATAAAATACACAAAAATATCGTTCCATTGGCTTTTATCATCGTCATTAAGTTTACACGACACAATGGTGTGTATTTATGAAATATCAAGGGCAATAGATTTAACAAGGATAATAAGAATCAATGTTATAAAACATATTACATGCAATAGGTAGTTATATAAATGAAAAGAAATGGTGCATAATATTTAAATGGTATGCATCGATGATTTTCGTGTATATTATAGAAACGATGTTTATATAAGATTTTAGTTGTATACACCAAATCTCTTGCATTTATAAACACACCTGGGTGTTAATGCACAAGATGGAACACTCACACAACAACACCTTCATAACGCTCACATAACAAGACGTCAACCTCCCACACAACTAGGATGGAAGAAGCAAGAATGATCACCCTAAGTTTTGAAGTAGCTCGAAAGAGACTAAGTTCATGTGAATAGTGAAGATTTTATGTTAAAGACATACAACTTAGTCATTATCCTTTATTAATTGATATTTTTTACTATTTGTAAATAAATTTAAATTTTACTTAATCATATCCATGGAACTTGTTATGAATAAACATAATTATTTTGGTTACTATCACTAAACAATTATTAAAAACATAAAACACAATTTATTATATTCAAAATTTTAAAAATAAGAAGTTAATAATTATTTTAATAAAATCTCTAAACTAAGTAAACAACATCAATAAAAACTATCTTAATAAATTTACATTTTCGTAATTTTTTTCTTATAATTAGAAAGTGCAATACATTACTATCGTAGTTAGATTATTATATGATAATGATAACATACATTAAAATATGTATTACAAGAATCTTTTTAATATAATCAATATTAATACTATTATTCCATTTATATTACATAATCAAATCATTTATAAACATAATGCATTAACACCACTTTATAACCCACTATAGAACATAACATTTTCATAGCATAGTTCCTTTATCCTACCAAATTAATTTCTTTAAAAAGCATAATATCCAAACATTAAACATGTATATCCCACTTGTAAGGTTATAATCTATCTCATATTTATGTATCCGCATACCAAAAGCAAGTAATTTAATTAGAATATTATACTTTATCTCTTCATATACATGTAAAAAATGATATATTATAAAAAAAATGATACATTTACATGAAAAAATGATATATTATCAATAAAACTTATTTTGAACACATTAAATTGTCATATATGTATCATTAATTTTATAGCTCAATAATATAACAACTATTATATTGTATTTTTTCAAGTTGGAGCACACTTCATTATACAAAAAACCTACTTAAACTATGTCATAGCCATATTGGGGCATCCACCTGCAATCCAAGCTTGAGAGATGTAAGAATAATAAGGCTTGGGAACCTAAGAAAAATTAATACACAACTCATAAAACATTAAAAACAATTCCTACATACCAAGCAACTTAGCAAAGCTAGCATAACCAGGGTCGGGGCATCGATTTTTTTTTGTTCAACACTTGTTGTGAAAGCACACATGTATGGGATGGAGGCCCAATTGAATCAATCCTAAGTCAATTGAATCCTTTCAACTCACTGCATGTCCGAGTCTAAATAATCCTCCTTTTAAATTGAACCAAAATACCAAAAGAAGTTTATTAATGGCTGAGATTTGGGAAAGTTTGAGGTGTGACTAATTAAGGGCTCGGGGCTCTAAAATTTGTTTTGTTTTGTTCCAGTCCATGATTCAGTGAATCGATAGTCACAGGTAGGAATTTAAATTATTTAATGAAAACAATTAATGTGTATAACCTCTATGTCAAAACCATTTTCCATGCTGATGCAGGCCACTACCGTCTTTATTGTCTTACCAAAAGGCATCATAATGAGGAAGAAGACATAAAATTATGGACTTCACCTTCAAAGAATAAGTTTGCAATCAAATTGGCAAGGAGTGATAAGAAGACCACAACAATCCAACGTGTTAAAAATATCAGTTGATAGTGTTAATTAAAGACATATATGGTAAATTTAATATAAGACTTACTTATAGTTGCCTCTTGCTCTTTATGTCTTGACATGTTTAATATTTTATGGTTGTCTTTGCACCTTGACTCAATTCGTATTATAAGGTGAGGATGTGCATGCATAATAATCCTTAGTTATGACTGTGAGATGAGTATTTACAAGGAAGAGGATGTAAAGACAAGTGTTTTTTACATGTATTTTGGTGGCTTTGAGGACAAATGTCATGGGAAACCACAAATTTTTGGAAGGGTAGAGGGAGATTACATCACGATCATGCCACCCATCAAATATTTGAAGACTGTTCTTGAGACAAAAATCTCTCTTTTTTAAATTTTATTAATAACCATTGTTTCTCCATATCATGTTCCCAATGACCCCTCTCTATAGCAATACATAAATCGACCTCTACAAAGTTTGTGATCCTAGATACATGCCATTATTTATATTTGCATGACATTGAGTGTTGTTTATAGTTGTCGTGAGTCAATGATATTCATGAAATAACTAAAGTCTTGTAGAGGAGGACTCATCAAACCAACCTTCTGAATTTCATTTTGACGAAAAAAGAGTGGACATTGGTAGTGAGGTTCACATAGGTAGTAGGAACAAATTTTTGAGCTTGTTTCAGGACTAGTAGTAGACTAGTAGTTGTTCTTTTTTTTTTCGTAGTTGTTGACACATTGTCACACTTTAGATTTGTTGGGGACTCCAGGGTCAGAGTCACATATAGAAGGCTAGTGCCTTGTATTCATCAATGATTACCGGTCATATTGCACAACTAAGAAATGAGTGCATGACATGAGTGACTGAATGATTATAATTTATCATATTTCCAATATTTTGAATGATGAGTTGAACTTTATAGCATAGGAATTTCAACATCTTGAGAAATTTATATGGATGGGTAATTTCAAATGTTTCACTTCTTTTGAAATTTCAATATAATTTAATGTTAATATAATGTGGCAGACGTGGCAGAGGAGTCAAATGCTGAAGTTATTATAGAGTCATATTTTAAAAGGAAGTACCATTTTAAAAAGTTGTCTTATTTCAAAAATTACACATTACTATACATACCTAATTATGTTCATCATCGGATAGTGACAACTAGTTTCTAATTTAAAAAAGATAAACCAAAATGAGTCTTATTGAAATCTACATAATCTAAATAGGGACATGCACTCTACTCACTAAATGTGTGGTATGGTTGAATCAAATGACAAGTGCAAAAATGGTTACAATGTGTCATGTAGTTAAGCAAAGAGTCATTGTAAATTAAATGAACACCTTAGAAAAATAAGAGACTCGTTAGACATAAAAGAAGAAATATAAAAAATATTTGCTTTTTAAAAACATATTATTGCAATGTTTTCCTTCAAAAACATATTGTTGCAATGTGTGCACATTCTTTGGAGGCGTCTCTTTATAAAAGGGAACATCCTAAATTACGCACTTTCATAATTTGTCAAATCTATATTGATCTTGTCCATCCTCTTGTTTTCTCATTTTCCTTTCAACCCTTTCCTTTCAGGTGCCATCGGAGGTCGAAATCATGACAGTTGCTACCGAAGGTCTGTGAGGTCACGATAGTTTCTACCGGAGGTCATGCAGAAGAGGAGGCTTAATTTGCACAGGAAGAGGAGGATTTTCTCAAGAAGAGGAGGGTTTGCAGCGATCTGAGGGTTTGTAGAGACAGAGGAGGGTTTGCAAAGATCATGCAGAGGCCAACAACATGCCCCCCAAATAGGTGAGTACCCTAATTTGATATCACAATAACATATACATAGACCTCTTGCAAGATAGAGTGCCACAATAACCTATATTATCTATATAGAGACCTCTTGCAAGATAGGACTTCCCATAATTCTATTTATTGGTAGCTTTTAAGACTGTATAATTCTATTTATTGTTGGAAATTAATGGATAGTAGTCTAGAAAACATTAATACCTTGACTTGATGCTTATGTTGTACACTTCAAGAGGTTGGTATCCTATGTTACATGGAAACATTTTTTGTTAGGCACACATGTAGGGTTTCTTTTCATGCTTAGGATGTGAACCTATATTAGAGGAGAGTTAATGAATCTAGGAGGATGGTGCATAGATCTAGGTATCATTTTACCACTTATTTGTTCACATAGATACATTTTATTGAATTGAGGATGCTTGAGTTGACGAGCATTCATGCAGGTGTGGTGGACCTTGAAGAGCACATTGCTTAGGAGGTAGGAATTGGAGCATTGGATACCTTTGGAGGGAAATGGTGGAATTTGGTATTGTGGAGAACTTACCTTGGTACCCTTGATTGATGTATATGCCTCCCTTGGAGCTTGACATGTGCCACCTTAGAGTGCAAGGGCTCACATGCAGACTTGCTTAGTGATTAGTTTGGTCAATTGAGGTAGTAGTCTTTGGACCTTTTCCTCTTTACTATTCTTGGACACCCTCACATATTCACCACTGTTGATGTCCTAAATCATGCAACACATAATAAAATGGTTATAATTTCTTTAAATAGTAACCTAAACAAATTTAACAACCACTCCATATATCCCACCAATTCCTAGAATGACTGTAGTGCTAGCTCAAGGAATTGGGTGAGGTTGTAAATGTCATAGTCTATTATTATCCCCATGAACCCTTTCATATGATCATTTATTTTGGTGAAATACACCTTCATATCAAAAATTTATGTAGGGTAAACATGTGTATTTGGGTCTATTATATGGGACTTATGCCCCTTTGGCATGTTCTTTTTCACTCAGTGGCCCATTGTGTCTTTTCTTGTTGTACTTGTTCCCACTAAAAATGATGGCATTTTTTAACATTTAAGAGGTAAGGTTTTTTATGAAAGATTGGATTGATGGATGAAATAATCTCTTTTTAGACCTCTATGTGTAGTTTGGTGCAATACCTTAAAAAAAATAGAATGTATGGTGGGATATCCTCAGCAAGAAAACATCATCAAAGTCTTGGCCACTTAGAATATGCTTTAGGCAGCTAGTTGATTGTATCTTGGACAATAATGGAGGGAACCTAAACCATGGTTAAGAGCACATTTTAAATTGAATATTTAAATTTTGTCTCTGCCTTATTTCATATGTAAAAAATTAGTGATGTTAGGTCATCCCTAACCTGTGTTGGTTTGATAGAAAATTATTAATAAAGCTTTAAATCCTACAACAAGGCTTAAGGTTTGAGGTATGAGGCACATGGTCTAAGGTATTTCATCGACTTGTAATTATTCTATGCCACCATTAGAGGAAATTTCAACTCAAAATGGGCCTCCTAAGGAAAATTAATAAAATAATAGTTAAAATATTAAAATAATATTTATTAATTTTGGAGGAAGAAAAGAAAAAACTCCTTTTTCGTTCATATTTTCAACATATCTCCCTGTGTTTTTAATCAAATTTTGATCGGGAGAGATTGTTGGATCCAGAACTAAATTCTGCATCCAACAAGTACCCACTCGACATACTTTTGATGGGCCCCGCTACCGCAAAAATAAGAAATACCTAAAAAACGTGATGATGATGTCATCATCACGTTGTTTTAGGTATTTCTTGTTTTTAGGGTAGCAGGGCCCGTTAAAATTATGTCAAGTGGGTACTCGTTGGCCGCGGAATTAAATTCTGCATCCAACAAGCTCTCCTAATCGAAATTTGAGTAAACATACAAGGAGATATGTCGAAAATACAAACAAAAAAGTAGTTTTTTTTAAGATACCTACCCCCAAATTTATATTAAAAATTTGATTAAGAGGTGCTCCCTTTTTTAATTTTAAAGAATTTTGATTGGCTAATACATGATGACATGGAATTTGTATTATTTTTGGAAGGCCCACTTTAAATTGAAATTTCCTCTAATGCCACATGCTTGTTCTATTGCACCATACTAAACAAGAATGTTCCAATGATATATGTTGTTTGATATGGGTACATACTATGAGTACTTTTGATGTCTTTTTTAGGGTTATTTAAGGGAACATCAAACAATAGAGAAACCCTTCATCAAAACTACAAGATTGTTCTAAAAACAAGATATTAAAATATGGTCAAGATGACAATCCAAAACCTTGATCTTGTGAGTAAAAGAGTTGTTTCCCCCACCTTGTTGGTACACCTTTGTCTTGTGGGTGAAGCAGTTGTCTTCCCACTTTGCTATGACACCTATTGTTTACTTATGGACTTGTGTGAACCCCCTTGTTGGTCCTAGTACTAACGCCCTCTATTCAATGTGGTACATTGACCCTCTTTGTTATGACGACTTAGCTTTATTGTTTTTATCTTGTTATAATGTCTTGACCTTTCTACCTTATCCTAAGTCAACTTAATATTATTTTTATGTTTTAATTTGGAAAGACTCCTAAAATCTAGGATGTCGTGTTTAGCCCTAAAGTTTTAAGGGTGACCCTTATAGAAGATATTTGAAGCTTATAAATTAAAGTGATAGATCTCACTATGATACAAGGAAGATAAGGTCTGAGTTATGATTTCTACATTTGATATGCAGTTCTTTCTCCCTTGTTCTTGACATATAAGGGTTTTTTGCTCTTTCTCTATCTACCTCACACATGACCTTATTGAGATACTAACTGCTGGTCCATGATTATTGGAGCTAGGTTGTGACTATTTGAAGGTTGTTAGATATGGGTTGTGACTATTTCAAGGATGCTAGGGATGGGTTGTGACTGTTTGAGCCTACCTAGGTTGGGTCGTAACCCTTGTTGACCTACTAGTGTTTAGTTGTGAATGTTATGATCCTGTTAGGGTTGAAAAGTGACCATGGTTGGAATCTTAAGGTTGGTTCGTGACCTTGTTATCATGCTTACGTCTAGGGCATGATTGTGTCAAACTGCTTAAGGTTGGGATGTGACCTTATTATTCTGCTTAAGGCTGGGTTGTGACCTTATTATCCTATGAGTGTTGGGTTGTGATTTTTGCTGAGGATGCTAGGGGATGCCTTGGACTACTTTGTGTTTTGTAACCAACCCATTGTCAGCATGTTGGGCTTCTTGAGACCACTATCAACTTGTTGGATTGTTTGTTGGATACCTTCGTCAGCATGTTGGACTACTTGAGACCACTATTAACATATTGGACTGTTTGTTGAATACCTCTATCAACATGTTCGGATGTTTGAGAACATTGTTATCTTGTTGGGATGTTTAAAGTGGTTCTTAGTTGTTGGATATGGTCTCTAATTGTGCTTGGATGGTTTGATTGGACCATTGTTTGTATAGAATGTTGTACCACCTCCCTAGATTGTTCTTTTGGGTTATACACTTGTTGGTTGTCCTAGTTGATATATTGAATTTGTTTTTTGGTTGCATTGACTACTATACCTTCTTGTCTAACCTATTCTACAACACCTATCTATCTCTCTCACAGGTATGTCCATTCCCTTAGGTAAGGGCCAAGACTTGTTCTATTTTAGTGACTTGTCTCTAAGAAGACAAGGTCTGATCTGAATTTTTTTCTAGTATAAGAAAGGGTCCAAATCACACTTACTTTTTTTTGTACCACTTTTCATGATTTCTTATGCACTTTACTACTATCATGGTTTTGTTTTAGTCATACAACTTTAACACATGGACCTTTGGGAGTGTTAAAGTTGAAAGAGATGAAAATTATATATATATATATAGATATATCATATAGTTTTTTGTCATTGCTATTTTGTCACGGTTGTACTTCTACTTCAGTATTTTGGTTTATTTTATTTCCATTAAAGCACAAATTCCTTAAATTGTTGAAAAACCCTAATTAATCTAAAACATTAACAACTAGCACTCACATTACATGAGTAACCCGCAATTTATGAGGAATCTATAGGTAAAAATGCCCCATCAATATTGTAGGTCAATTTTTTCTTTCATTTTCTAATTAGATAGGCATCTTTCAATTTTAACTTATTGTAGGTGAGTTTACAACAAAAACCTCACTTACCATCACTTCAAGCATCAAGGTCAACCAACGACTTTGAGAATAAGGACTTCCGTACCCTAAATGAATTATCGGTTATGCCACCTTTGTTTTACTCGTGAAATGATTTTCCTGTGATAATATTCTATGTTTAAATGCCATGCTAAAAATGGGGACTTGTATAAGAACCTTTTTCTTGGTTTAAATGCAAGGAATCCTTGCTTCTTGTTTATGATAAATCTACCTCTCAAGCTTGTTTTGAGCTATTGTACACTATGCATGAACCTAATATATCTACTTCATGGTACTAGAATATACAATTATGCATGGAATTAGTTCTTTTGCATTATCATAATTTAGGGCAGCAAGAAGGTTTTCCATAGTGTAGTTTCTACAATGACTTTCCACTATTTCTCCACCCATATTTCCTCAATAAAAATTCATCTAGTCACAGGACAACAGTGATGTCCAAAATTCTTCTCAACCCCGATATGGGCCATACAAATTAAGAAGATGTAACTATTTACCTAATCCATGGCAATGAAAAATCATGCATAGGCCTGAAAATAATACAAATGAATTGGAAAGAGAGGTAGAACAGGTCCACCCAATCACCAAACCTCCTCAGAACCCATTAGCCTCCAATGAAACAAACTCCCAATTAGTAAATGTATTCTTCATATTCAAAATGACAGTGTCCCTTACTACCAAAGTTTCCTAAATGAACATCACATCCAATTTTATGGAGACAAACAATATTTTGAGGGCCAATTATTTGGATCATCCCCCCAAGCCTCTCACATTGAAGGAGAGGAGCCAACCTTGATGCATGAAAAGAAGGGGAAATTAGAATTTGTGAAGGGAGTTAGTTTTGGAGAGGTGTAGAGAAGAGAAAATGAGAATTTAACTTTGAAGAAGAGGTTGTCATACTAAGGAAAATAATAACCATGAAAGGAAACTATTAGAATCTTGGAAAAATCCAAGACCAAGCAAAACTTTGTTGGAAATTAATGGATAGCATCCTAGAAAATATTAATAGAAAACATTGTTTCATGAGATAACATAATTCTTTAGGATTGTTACCACCTTTTTTGCATGGGTTATCAATTGGAGGTTTGTTGAGCTAAACTGGGCTAATTCCTAGTGTTTTTGAGCATGGGTGTGGACTGAAGTAGCGAACCAGAGCCTTTGAACAATTCTTGGCATGATTCCTAGGCTCTATGTTGAGTATCTGTAAAATAAAATCTTGGCTAGTACTATGGGCTATGTTGGAATATATTATATTCCTTGGAAGGGAATAATGTCTTTGTATTATGTCAGAAGCTTTTTACAATCTTATGTAAAAGAGTAATACATTTAACCCATAGTTATATGGTGTTGTATTTACTTGTGTATAGTATTTGTCCATGGTCTTGTATTAAGAGATGTTATTTTGGAGAATTACATTATCCCACATGTAATATGTGAGAGTAATTCCTCCTCATCTCTTAGTATATAATAGGGTCAAGTGAGTCTTTACATATCATGTATTCTTGATGTAGTAGTGGTAGTATTGTGACACTATTGTACATTATCTATAATATTCTTTGTGGTATTTGTACTTTGCTATCTTATAAGATGGGAGAAGACATTCTGGAGATAATAGAAGACTACCTTCCTGTGAATGTAACCCATTAGGGTGAACCACGTATATCAGTGTTCTCTTGTCCTTTTTTTTCATGTTCTTATCTTTTATGATATGTTGTTGGTTGCTTAAATAGGTTAACTAGTTTAGCTTGACTCTACTGTTCTAACATGGTATCATAGCAGGTTGCTATGATCTAGTACCTTCTATAGCTTTCAATCAATAACGATTATCATTTGGGCATTGCCATTTTGTTGTAGATTTGCTTTCTATTTGGTAGCAATTAGGCTTCTCTTTAGATCTGGGCATATTTCTGCATTTTTTCTTTTTTACCCTAACTTGTTGTGTAAGATTTTTGCAGAATTTTCTTGATGTTTTTTCTGTAGATCTACATGATTTCGGGGCTCTCCTCAAGGATATCTTTCTTCTGATTATAAAAACGACAGTTATAAAATAGGGTCGTAACTTGGTCATTTTTTACTGAAATTTTTATTATAACCTATTTTTGGAATTGGAAATGCCATTCTGGATCCACTCTCGCGAACAAAACAAAAAACTGGGTATTTATGGGCTTCCTTTCGGTAATAAAAATGACAGTTATAAAAAAGCGCTGTAACTTGGTTAGTTTTTACCGAAATTTTTATTAAAACCTATTTTTGGAATTGGAAACACCATTATGGATCCACCATGTGACCAGAATAGAATAGCTGGGTATTTATGGGCTTCCTTTTGATAATAAAAATGATAGTTATATAAAAGGGTCGTAACTTGGTCATTTGTTACTAGTTTTTTTTATTATAGCCTATTTTTGGAATCGGAACAACCATTTTGGATCCACCCATGGGACCATAACAGAAAACTGGGCATTTATGGGGTTCCTTTCGGTAATAAAAGTGACAGTTATAAAAAAGGGTCATAACTTGGTCATATTGTATTGTAATTTTTAATATAACCTATTTTTGGAATTGGAAAAGCCATTTTTGGCACCCACCTTAACAAAACAGAAAAATGGGCATTTATGGATTTCCTTTCGGTACTAAAAATGGCACTTATAAAAAAGGGCTGTAACTTGGTCATTTCTTACTGGAGTTTTTATTATAACATGTTTTTGGAGTTGGAACATCCATTCTAGATCCACCTACGTGACCAAAACAAAAGACTGGGCTTTTCTAAGCACATTTTTTTCATAGGGTTGTAAGTGAAAGTTTCTCCTCTTTTCTTTACTGTGCTTTTGCAAATTCAAGTCAATAAAGTGTAGCTGTTTTCAATTTCTTCACTATTTTTTGTCATTTTTCAGTATTAGAGTTTCTTAGTTCTTGACAAAATTTCACTCATGATGACTTCCGAAGTAGCTTCTGTTCCTTAATTAGTTGGTTCTAACAATCTTTCCTGGAAGAGAAAGATGACTGATGTTCGCAAGAGTATGAATCTTTGGAGCCTAGTTAATGGTGAACACAAGACACCTATGGTTGCTAATGATTTCGCTATATGGGAAGCTAAAATTGATCAAGCAAGGAGGCTCATTGGTCAAACTATTGCCAATAGTCTTTAGGTAAGTATTGAGGCAGAAGACAGCCCGGTTCAGGTATGGCAAATTCTTTCCTCTTTATTTGATAAATCTGATGATGTTTCTCCATATTATTTTGAAAACAAGATCTTTGACCTCGAACTTGTTGACTTTGAAAGAGTTGAGTTATATCTTGTTGAATTTAAGACTTTAAATGAGAAATTAAATAGTTGTGGTAAAGATTAGAAGAAAACTAACACTGCTCTTATTATTCTTGCAGAACGTAAAATGCCATCTTGTTTTCATATGTTCATCCAAACTAGCAATAGAGCTCTAGAATTATCTCAAAGTACTGCAAAACAAACTTTTGATGAATTTTGTAAAGGATTGATCAATGAATAAGAAAGGTTAATTGTTTCAAGACAAATCACACCTAATAAATCTCTAACTGCACTTAATAAGAATCATAAGAAAAGTTTTAATAATGCTAAAGGTTTTAATCCTTATAATACTAATTCTTGACATGCTTCTCATGCTTCTATTGGATATAGTAAACAAAATAAAGTATATGATCCTTGTAAACATTATGGTAAAACTAACCATCCTAGAAAGAATTGTTTTAAAGAAAAATGTTTAATGGCTAAATATAAAAAGAAAACTTCTCATGACTCTTAAGTAGCTTTATGTGCATCTGTTGTTTTGCCTAATGATTCTTCTTCTAACATGGAATGGATAATGGATTCTGATGCATCTAAACATATGACTGGTAATGCTTCTTTATTTACTTCTTATGATTGTAGAGGTTATCTTGTTCCTACTTGTCTCTAACATTTATATATGGAAGCATTGAATTTTTCAAGGAATTCATCTCTTGCATATTAACATCATACTAATAATAAATGCACCTATGCTTCAGATTAGTTGCTTAATGACTAAATTTTCATATATTTAAGTGAAATATTTGGCTCACTATTTAGATGTTGTCACGGACACTTAATGTGTAAAAGTAACTTCTTTTTCCTTAATGAGCAAGTTAATCTTTTATTTGATCATATTATGTTTCTATTCCTTTATATGATGTTTTCTAACATTTGGTATATAATCATTTTCATTTATGTATGAGAAATTTTGTTTTATGATCTTTATATGCTTTAATCTTGAAAGTTCTTGTGCAGATAAGTTGTTTGTTTGTGGGGTCTTGTTTCTTCGATGTTTGAGGTCTTCCACAGATATTTATATTGCACCTTGATTGGAAGAATGTCTGTTATCCACATATGTATTGGCCATCTGGCTTTTTTTTACATTGTTGTGGTGTTCTTAGCCACACGTTCTATTGTATCGGCCGTCAGAAGGTATATTTACACTGGTGTAGATGTTATATCATAGTTCTTAAGCTATCATGTATGGTTGTGATGATTCTTGTGGTGACTTGGGCATCTTGCGATTGGATTTTGTCACATGATCTCGGCATTTTATTGTTGGTTCTTTCATCGTACAACCTGGTTCCTGTTCACTTTCATGATTCAGTGAGAAGTGGTTATTCATCGTAAAATTCCATCAACTGAAGTGTTCTTCTTATTTATAGCTTTGGTTCTTCTAGAAGTTGTTATCAAGGGGGAGCAGTAATGACTACTTCCTTCCTTAGTGTTAGTGTGGGCCCTTCTCCCAGCCATTATTAAGGGGGAGTGTTGGAATATATTATATTCCTTGGAAGGTAATAATGTTTTTGTATTATGTCGAAAGTTGTCTACAATCTTATGTAAAAGAGTAATACATTTAACCCATAGTTATATGGTGTTGTATTTACTTGTGTAGAGTATTTGTCCATGGTATTGTATTAAGAGATGTTATTTTGGAGAATTATATTATACCACATGCAATATGGGAGAATAATTCCTCCTCATCTCTTAGTATATAATAGGGTCAAGTGAGTCTCTACATATCATGTATTCTTGATGTAGTAGTAGTACTATTGTGACACTATTGTACATCATCTATATTATTTGGGGTATTTGTGCTTTGCTCTCATGTAAGATTAGAGAAGACATTCTAGAGATAATAGAAGACTACCTTCCTATGGATGTAACCCATTAGGGTGAACCACGTATATCGGTGTTCTCTTGTCTTTTTTCTTTTTATGTTCTTATATTTTATGATATGTTGTTGGTTGCTTAGATAGGTTAACTAGTTTAGCTTGAATCTATGGTTCTAATAGGCTAGATCAACATTCTGAGCACATCGCAACCTCTTAAGCATCAGTAAACATTATCTAGGTCTGGTACTATTTTGAATAATTCTGGGAGCCTTATTATAAGTCCTAGGTCAATTATGTTCATAAAGGCCAGTAGTAGGAAGATTGGTTTTAAATTGTGGGAAAACTATACATGTTTTCATTTGTCTCTCAGCCTTCATAAAAACAGTCAACAAAATTTTAGGGCATCTCTTATTTGAGTTTTGGGCATGGCACAGACTTGAAATATGGTCCATCCTATGGCAAAAATGCATCGATACATTGAGTTTGGCTTCCAACGCAAGGGGTGGGTAGAGGTTACATGAATATTTCTCTATCTATTTTCGGCAATCTTTGACACACCATCAATGATGGACCTATAGAATATTCTTCATTATATGGTCTCTAAGGAATCTTTAGTATGCACATCAGTGATTATTGGTGACAGATATTGTATTTTGATTACAAGAGCCAACTAGAAGTGTAGAAAGATGGTTACTGAGGTGACACTGGGTAACACCTTTAGGTTATAGTTGGACTATCCTTTTTTTAGGGGCTTAATCACATGTGCTAGATGAAGCTGTAACAAGGACTTGTAAAACTTGTTTTGGTAGAGTTCATTAATAAATCATTGATGGAGTTGATTGTGTGCAAAACTGTAAGCACAACTGCTTGAGTTTTTTTTTTATATGACATAGCTCAAGTATTAAATCCAACCCCATGCTTATTATGCTCAGTGCACCCATTAGTTTGCCTTCTCTTTCTTTGAAGAGAAGGTAGACCCTACTCATACATACAAAATTTTAGTTTATGTTGTAGGTTAGATATGCCTACTTTCCATTGACCTTGGAGACATATGGATCTTTGTTGTAACTTATGCTCTACTTTTTGATGAGATTTGTTTAGGGTGTAACTTAGTTAGCTCACTTTTAGCATATCCTTGTAACACTACTAGAAAAATTTATATACACTAATAAAAAATGTGGATCAAACATGGACTTAAAAGATGGAAATTTAGAAGAAACTGCTAGTCTACTTTATATTCATTTTCTAGCATACAGAAGATTCAAACTTGATGAAACTATGAATCGATGTCTTTAAAAAAATATTAGATGTAACTTGAAACTAGAAATGTAGGGTAAAATTTCATCATCATCAATGTTTATGTGGTTGTATGAAAAATATTATTTGTAGGAATATTTGGGGCATTTTAGTTTGAAAAACAAATTGTCCCTCAGTCTACAACAATGTACGAATGTAAAATTTATTGATTGTCAACTTGTCATGCATTTGACTTAATAGTATCCTGTGAGCTTCTTTTTTTGCAGTAAGAGAATTTACATGTTGTTTCATCCCAGTTTGATGTGTGACATGCAACTCACTAACAAAAAGAAAGAAATAAATAAAGAATGGATGAACTAATATGAAAATAGATGAATTCTGGTTGACTTTGACTGGAAAATTATTTGTTGAATATGATGAATGAGGGTCACTTGGTATGAAAAAAATCAGAAGGATCCTAAGTCATTCTGACTTTAGTGATCTCTAAAAGATAAAGAAAGATAATTTTAATTTTTTCCATCTAACTTTCTGATCTTTGAGCATACGAAAGATCTTTGGTGCTTTGCAATTGAAATATAAATTTGTGGCTATTTAGATAGTAATATTTAGAGTATTGAGAAATTATAACCTTGATGATTTTCATCACCTGAACATGAATTTGGTTTCCTATGCCAATCAACAATTCATTCTATAGATTTTAGTTCAGGGTTTTTTATAGGACCTAACTTAAGGGGTGTTTTCTTGTTGTATGGTGAATGGTTTGTTAAGCCCTTATTAATGATACACTACACCATATAGTGTGGAACTTTACCCCTATATTGTGGGGAATTAGATATTATTTATGTAGGCCTGGGGTCTAATAGTGGGTTTATTAGTTTTTATTGTACACCAGTATCTCCTATATATAGGAAGGAGATATTCTCATTTTAGCATCATATCATCTTGTATTTTCTTGTACATTGTGCAAGGAGGTTCCTCCCTCAAAGAGGATTCATATTTATCTCTGTTATTCATATTTTAGGCGTGGATTAATATCCTATTTCTTATTTATTCTATTTTTATGCTATATCTTGGATTTGGTTGCATAACATTTGGAATCAGAGCTCTCTCCTCGGGACTAGCTTCTGCAAAATGCGTAATTGTGGAACTTTCACTACAAATTTTTTTATACAAGGAATATGATATTTAGGTTAAAAACCCATTTCTAAAATAGGTCTATCTATTTTCAGTTAAAAATTCAGATCCTGAGCCATTACCATTTCAGATATAATTGCAGAGGAAGCGAGGGTTGTTTACTAGTCCTACAGCTAGTCTAAAACAAATGTTCTTGGGAAAAAGGTCATATCTGAGGAATCTGAGATCCAAACGGAGTGAGACCAGTTTCATATGAAATAAAATGGACCAAGGTATATGTGGTATAATTTTTAGATACATAAACAAATAGTGGACACATGCGATGTAGTACAACTTCGCTCTTCTGGATACGACAAAAATAAGAGGTTTTGGTATATTTGCAACAACTTTTTGTTGGCTCATCCAAAATAGGTCTGATATATAGAAATGGAAAGAGGACAGATCAAGGTACTACAGGACAAATTTCAAGCCTCATAGGAGTTTCAATTCCAGTTTTAATTCAGTTAGAAATCGGCCCTAAAACAACCTCCCAATCAGTGATTGAAAAAGGTAAGCCATTTTGTATTTGAATAACTTTTAGCAGAAGGATATATTTGTGGTAAAACATAGGGTGTGATATTGTTAAAAATGCCACCAAAAGGAAGTGGAAAGAATAACACTCCACTAAAACCCCCAGAGGGTCCATCCCCAACCTACGAGGAAATGGAATACATTTCTTTTAGAGTGTCCAAATTCGAAGATATGATTAAATAAAGTGTGAAAATTGATGACTTTGCTAAATTAGAAAAGAAGATGGATAGTAAAGAGGATCTCAAAGGGATGGCTAGTAAATAATATCTCCAAGACTTGAACGATTTTGTCAAGGATATCAAACATAACTTTGTTCCTCAATGATCTACTCAAGAAGAGGATAAGGAGTAACAACATGACTTATTCCAGTCACGTTTGGAGAAAATTGAAAAAAAAATGGAGAGTAGGAATTTGGAGTCCTCAAAAGTTGATGATTCACTACAACATCATAGGTTCAATTCAAGTCCAAGAAACTAATTTATCCCCAAGATTGACATGCGGAGTTTTGAATGCAAGGATCCAATCACATGGATTTTTTAGATGGAGCAATTCTTTGATCTACACCAAGTGCCCACTATGAAAAAGGTAACTATTGCATCCTTGTATTTAGAACCTGGTTAGTTTCTATGGTACCAATGGATTTGTGACCATAAAAATGAGTCTATTATCTCTTGATCTATATTCATCGAAGAATTGATTGCACATTATGGGGATATAAATATCAACACCTTCTTCAATCAATTGGTAAATATCAAGCAAAAAGGTTTAGTTACAGATGACATCAACCAATTTCAGCAGCTAAGACTAAGAGTGAAGAATATTTCAGAAGATAATTTGCTAGATCTCTTTATTGGAAACTTGAAATATAACATTCAGCATGAGGTGTGTCTCTTTGAACCATAATTGCTAGAGAAGTATTTCATGATGGCAAGGAAGGTTGAAAATAAAAACATGGAAATGAATACTAGAAAGGCCTTCTCCAACACATACAGAGAAAATAATGTTCCTTCTTCTAAGCTACCACAAAGGTTGACACCCCAACAACTATATGAAAGAAGAGAAAAAGGATTGTGCTTTAATTGGGACAAAAAGTATAGTAATGGACATAAGTGCAATGAGAAGAAATTATTCTTCTACATAGATTGTGAAGAGGAAGAACCAAAAGAATAGGAAGCATCTTAAGAAGAGGAAACTTTAGAAGAAATAGAAGAGGCTACTTTAGAAGAAATTGCTCCCACTATATCTTGTCATGCAATGGCTGGAATTAGCACTCCTCAAACTCTCAAGATAGCAGGATACATCAAAATGAAGAAGGTAACAGTGTTGATTGATTCTAGTAGTACTCATAATTTCATTCACTATAAATTATCCAAAGTTCTTAATTGATTTGTTTATCCAGCACCATAATTTCAAGTAATGATTGCAGATGGAGGAACTATAAATTGCTCAAGGAAATTCCATAATATCAATATAGCTATGGGGGAATATGTATTTAATATTCCAATGATTGCTATCCCAATGGGTGGTTTTGATGTTTTCTTGGGTGTCCAATGGTTACAATCATTGGGAACAGTGCCTTTTAATTTTCAAAAAAAAATTATGAAATTTTCATGGGAAGGTAAAGATTATGAGTTAAATGGTATCACAAGAAAACGAAGCAAGGTGATAATCTCTAATGGTATGAAAAAGTTGTTAAAAAAGGGACATCAAGGCATAGTTACACAATTATGCTCATTAGATGTTTAAACCTCAAAACTCCCTATCTCCCCAAATCTCCAAAGGGTCGTTAATAAGCATTCCAAGGTATTTGAAGATATTCCCGAAGGTATTCCACCTATTCATGACCTTGATCATGCTATCCACTTAATTTCAAGTAGTATTCCTCCTAACATTAGACCTTACCAATATCCCTATAACCAAAAGAGTGAAATTGAGCATATGGTGGATGAAATGTTAGAGGCTAGGCCTAATTAGGATGGCCTAATTAGGCCTAGCCAAAGTTCTTACTCTGCACCAGTGGTAATGGTATGCAATCCAGATGGATCATGGCGTATGTGTCTTGATTATAGAGAGCTCAACATTATCACCATTAAAGATAAGTTTCCCATTCCCGTCATTGATTAATTTCTAGATGAATTACATGGAGCAGTTGTTTTCACAAATTTAGATCTTCGTTCCAGGTATGATCAGATTCGAATGAAGGATGAAGACATCCCCAAAACAACATTCAAAACTCATGCAGATCACTATGAATTTTTGGTCATGCCATTTGGTCTAACAAATGTACCTTCCACATTTCAAGGTTTGATGAATTCTATTTTCAATCCTTTCCTTAGAATATTTGTGCTAGTATTCTTTGATGATATACTAATCTATAGCAAGTCTTGGGAAGAATATGTTCAACATTATGACAAGATACTACAACTACTAAAGGAGAACGAACTGTTTGCAAAACCCTCAAAATGTTTCTTTGGGAAAAAGGAGGTAGAGTATTTGGGTCATATTGTATCTCATGAAGGTGTCAAGGTATACCCTAAAAAAATTAAATCCATGATGGACTGGAAAATTCCCAAAATGCTAAAGAATCTTCAAGGATTATTAGGTTTGACAAGGTACTGCCGCAAGTTTGTTCGAAACTATGGAAGAATAGCAGCTCCTCTAACATCATTATTGAAGAAAGATGCATTTTCTTAGATTCCATAGGCAACTCAAACCTTTCAACAACTCAAAGAGACCATATGTAAAGATCTTGTTTTAGTGACACTAGACTTCACAAAAACATTTATTGTGGAATGTGATGCTTCAGGAAAAGGAATTGGAGTTGTACTAATGCAAGAAGGACACCCTATTTCCTTCACTAGTCATCCAATAAATGGAAAGAACTTAAAAAATCCCATTTATGAGAACGAAATGTTGGCAATACTACATGCCTTGAAGCAATAGAGACCCTACCTTATAGGGAGACATTTCAAGGTTAAAACTGATAATGATAGCCTTAAATAATTCTTGGAACAAAGGCTATCTTCAGAAGAGCAAAAAAAATCGGTAACAAAGATGTTGGGATATGACTTTGAAATCATCTACAAAAAGGGGAAGCAAAATGTTGACGCAGATGCACTCTTCAAGAAAGATGAGGATGTTGAAGCATTACTCTATGCTATTTTGATCATCCAACCATATTGGATAGCTGAAGCAAATGATGAATAGAAAAATGAAGAAAACATATGGACATTTATTCAAAAGATGCAACAGGGTCCCAATGCATGTAATACATTTAGGAGGAAAGATGTCTTTCTATGGTACATGGATCGCTTATATCTTAGTAAGAGTTCCCAGCTCAAGCAAAAAGTACTTTCTGAATTCCACTCTTTACTGGTAGGAGGGCACTCACGTTTCTTAAAAACCTACCACAGGGTAAAGAAAGATTTGTTTTGGGATGGTATTAAAACCGATTTTCAAAAATTTGTGGCAAAATGTTTGGTTTTCCAACAAAATAAAGTGCAAACAATTAATACCCCTGGTCTCCTACATCCACTTTCCATTACAAGCCAAAGCTAGACAAAGTTATCGATGGATTTTACCACAGGTTTACTAAATTATGAAGGAAAGAGTATCATCATGGTGGTTATTGATACACTTACTAAATATGCACCCTTCCGTGCACTATCTCACCCCTTCAAAGAAATAACGGTCACCAATTCTTTTATGGAGACAGTACAAAAACTACATGGTACTCCAAATATTATAGCAAGTGACAGGGATCCCATTTTCACTGGAAAGTTTTGGACCAAATTATTTTCTTCTTTGGGTACTCAACTGGCTCATAGATCATCTTATCACCCTCAATTTGATGGATAGACAGAGATAGTAAACAATTTTTTGGAAGGGTATCTTTGATGTTTTGCAGCTGATAAACAAACAGAATGGGTCTAGAGGTTACCATTGGCATAATGGTGGTATAATAATTCCTTCCATACATCTTCCAAAATGACCCCATTTATGGCACTATATGGCTACCATCCACCATCCGTCGCATATTCACTAAGAGACTCTAAGGTTCAAGAAGTGGAAGACGACATGGAGCATCAACAACAAGTTCTTCAACTCTTAAAGGAAAACCTAAATCTGGCACAAAATCGAATGAAACAACAAGCATATCAACACAGTAGTGAACGTAGATTTAATGTTGGGGATTGGGTATTTTTAAGACTACAACCATACAAACAGATGTCCTTGAAGAACACCAAGAAGGATAATAAATTATCACCTAAATTCTATGGTCCTTTCAAGGTGTTACATAATATTGGTGGTATGGCCTACGAATTGGAACTACCTGCATCTTCACGAGTCCATCCAGTTTTCCATGTTTCTTATTTATAGAAGGTAATCAGTGACAAGCTACCAGTTCAAACGATGTTACCAGAACTTGATGAGGAAGGAAAATTAATCTTGGAGCCTAAAGAAATTACTAAAATAAAAACTAGATAGCTTTGAAATTGATCAATTTTAGAGTATCTCATTAAATGGAATAACTTACCCACAGAAGATTCAACATGGAAAGATGAGTCCTTTATATAGCATTATCCAAAACTGCTTCAGCATTGAGGACAACACTTTTTTAAGGGGAGGGGCATGTTAATCCCTTATTGATGACACAATACACCATATAGTGTGGCACATTACGCCCTATATTGTGGGGCATTACATAT
>LPNX010544884.1:62926-74955 GCA_001517045.1 Pseudotsuga menziesii
CCTGGACATTTCACAGGAATCAATATTGTACAATGTGGAGGAACAGACTGTGGGAAGTATTAATGGTTGATGATTTAATGAATAGATACTATGTCTTGTTCCAAATGTTGAGGTGGATTCTATTCATCTAGTTTAGTTTATCATCAATTTGTCTGTAAATCTCACTTGGATTAGTTCACATTTACTCAGTCCCTTTTATTTTGGGTTGGTGAAATTTGTGATTGTAGCATTTTCGCACCACACTTAGATGCATGAAGTTTTGGGATAAAATACATAGTAGGGAAACAAGATATGTGAAGTAGGTGTTGAATGGCCATGCCCTTTTCCATGATATCTAGTTAGTCAATTATCATGTATAATATTTCATTGACATTCAGTTGTTGGTCGATATAGGATATTGAGATGAACAAAGTGTATAAATAATAGATCAATTCTATGAGCAATGATGCTAAGAAGAATCACAGGAAATATATCTTGCTACTAATAATTCTCACAAGCATACACAAGAAAAATAGAGAGAAGAAAAAAGACCGAATCACATGAATGAAGAGATGAATATTGGTGTGTATCCTTCCATTGAATAATTATGAATAATAGTCTACATAAATAGTACATACCTCATAGGAAAATTGAGTTGTATGGATACAACTTATAAAGCTCAAAAAGGTTGACCTACCAAAATATAACAAACCCCCATAGCTGGCTAAAGCACTTCCCAAATCTATCAACGACCTCACGAATCAAAAAAAGCAGGAGTGATTTGTCAACAAGATGGAAAAAAAAATGCTAATCCTATAAAATGGAGGAAAATACATGAAGGATGGGTTGGAAACAAAAGCACCCAGTTTCCTAGTTTGACTAGCTTTATCTTATCCCTAGAAAAGCAGGAAAAGTAGAATAAAGCAGAATCTGTTGTAAAGTGTTCTATACTAATTATGTATGGTCAAAAGGTGGTCAAGATAAAACCTAGAATTAGAAATAAATAATTCCTAGGATATATATGACATGTATTGACTTTAAGGTGCTAGTGGATGCCAACTAATTAAGCTAGTGGGTGAATAATTAATCAAATAATGATTAATTATTCTATCCTAAGTTATGAGAGGTTTTAATATATTCCAAAAATCCCCTATAAGTATGAATTTATTTTGGTATGAAAAAAAAATATGGATGCATATAGCTCCCAGAAACAAGGCTATGGTCACCCTTTAACAATTATTATGTCGAGAAAAGTAAGGAAAGAGGCAAAAGCACATGGGGAAAATTCTCCTTCAAGATAGGAAAAGGAACAAAATTTGAAATATGTCTTCAACATATATTCATATTCACTTTAATGAGCTGAATAAACTGCTTTTGGATGAAGGACTTTGTAAATAAATCATGAACTCCATGATCATGCGCTAGAATGTACAACCTACAAGAAGGAAAAGGAGAGACTCCTTGTATCTCATAAACTGATGGAGTAGGAGCATTATTTGAATGCTTATTGATTCTGTCAAACTATTATATTCAAACATAATATTAAATGGAAAATATATCTGTGCATACTCCTTCCCAAAGAGTACAAAAATTAAGACAATTTATTTCACACCCAATTCACTGAATAGCTGCAAAATTGTGATGTGGATCACATGTAAATCTTCTAATCTGATGTAGAACCTGTATAGATATTATCTGAGGCTGATAAAAATATTATATATCAGAAATATTATCATATGGAACAGAAAATAAAAAGTCTTCAGTGGCTCCATGAGGATATAGGGCTAGACTAGGAAAATTATGAGCAACTGGGGAAAACTGATAGGTCTAAAAATCTGAATGATGGATGGGCATAAGATATGAACCATAAGTGTTTATAACAAATACAAACATGTTTAATATCAGTCAAAATATGAATAAATACATGTATAACTAGCCACTGAAATATAGGAAAGAATTCAAACCATGTAACATAAATATCTCTGTATAAGAGACCAATAAGGAATCAACTAGTGAACTTGGGATTTGTATGGTCTTAGGATTATTCAGAGGTATGGTAGGCGGTATGGATGGTGGTAATATATGTTTCGTCACATGCATATAATCCTACAAAAAATCTTCTAAATAATATATACAAGCTTGTGAGGAAGAGTTGCTCAAAGACAAGTCAATATCTAGTGAAAAATCACAATTTTTGGGAGATGAATCTAGTAGACTGAGAGGAGGATCATCAAAGAAAGGATCTGATATTTATGATTCTTATATATCAGAGACTAAATATATATTATAGAAATGATAAAATGATAGAACTCTGGCACTCAAAGCATAAGTTATATCACCTTGGAACTGTGTAGTTTGACATTGTTCTGAGGAATCAGCAAGCTTTTCTAGTTCTTCTAGAACTTCGATCTTGTGCTTCTCAAGAAGCTGAGACATGGTGTCCATATTGTTCTTGAAACACTTATTATCTGAATGAAAAACCTTGATGCAATAAGAACACTTATATTTTCTCCCTTTCTTCTTAACTTTCTTCATTAAATCTTCATCTTCAATTTTTTACTTTGGCTTCTTCACAATTTGCTTTTCTTTGGATTTGACATTCTTTTTTCCTTGAACGAAGAGAGAATGATCCTTGATCTTGGGAAAATTAAGGACACCCATATGGATCAATTTATATTTCTCCTTTGTTAGTGAATCAAGAAAATAATTTAAAGAAGGTATTTTCAACTTAGGAACACTAACACTAGTAGCATGAAAAGTAGACACAAAAAATGAGTACTAAGGACCCAATTTTGAAAGAATGGAAAGGATTAATTGATAATATTCTTTCTCAACCCCACATTGCTTGAGAATTATTTCAAGTGAATTGACCTTGGTGAAGAAACCCTCAAGAGACTTGAAATTTCTTGGAGTCAGTGAGAATAACTCAATCTCCAATTGATACGCTCTTAGCTCATCTTGAAATCCAAAGAGAGACTCCAGTTGAGTACATACTTGGTTTGGAGTGGTAAGACCATATAGATGAAAGAGTAGATAATGAGAAATAAAGATGAAAATCAATCCACATGATTCATCCAATCTATCGTGCCACTTAGCTTTCTCAATCACATCATTGGGTTCATTCTCCAAAGCTAGAGTAACTCTGTACAATCCTCTACTACGCAATAGAATGGAGATTTTGGATTTCCATCCGTGGTAGTTGAAGGGAGTAATAATTATTTATGAAGGGGAATAAATATTTCTGAATTGATGTGCTCAAGAAAAAACTCTTTGCAACCTTCAAAACAAACTAGGAGAAAATATTCTAAGCTAGACAAGCTCTTCTTCAGAGAGGGATAGGAGACTGGATGCGCTACTCAACTCTGTAGAACTTGATCAACCTTGCTGCTCTGATACCATGTAGAATATTGCAAGGTTGTGCTCCCTATATATATGATACCATGTAGAAATAATATATAAATGATATGGGAAATTATGCTAAGAAGAAGCACAGGAAATAGATCTTGCTACTGAGAATTCTCACAAGCATGCAAAGGAAAAATAGAGAGAAGAAAAGAGACTGAATCACATGAATGAAGAGATGAATACTGGTGTGTATCCTTCCATTGAATAATGATGAATAATAGTGTATAAATAATAGATCAATTCTATGTGCAATGATGCTAAGAAGAAGCACGGGAAATAGATCTTGCTACTAATAATTCTCACAAGCATACACCGGAAAAATAGAGAGAAGAAAAGAGACTGAATCACATGAATGAAGAGATGAATATTGGTGTGTATCCTTCCATTGAATAATTATGAATAATAGTGTAAATAAATAGTACATCCATCATATGAAAATTTAATTGTATGGAAACAACTCATAAATCTCAAAAAGGCTGACTTACCAAAATAAAGCAAACCCCCATAGGTGGCTAAAGCACTTACCAAATCTATCAAGGACCTCACAAGTTGGAAAAAGCATGAGTGAGTTGTCAAGGAGATGGAAATAGCATGCTAATACTATAAAATGGATAAAAAATAATGGAGGATGGGTTGGAAACAAAAGCTCCCAGTTTCCTAGTTGACTAGCTTTTATATTATCCATAGAAAAGCAGGAAAAGCAGAAAAAGCAGAAAAAGCAGAATAAACCGGAATTTGCTGTAAAGTCCTATATACTAATTATGGATGGTCATAAGGTGGTCAAGATCAACCCAGAATTGGAAATAAATCATTCCTAGGATATAGATGGCATGTATTGACTTTAAGGTACAAGTGGATGCCAACTAATTAAGCTAGTGGGTGAATAATTAATCAAATAATTATTAATTATTTTATCCTAAGTTGTGAGTGGGTTTAATATATTCCAACACCCCCCTATAAGTCTGAATTTATGATGGTATGAACAAAATATAGATGCATATGGATGCATATAGGGGTCGGCAACAAGGCTATGGTCACCCTTTAACAATTATTATGTCCCGAAAAGTGAGGAAAGAGGCAAAACCACATGGGGAAAATACTCCCTCAAGATAGGACAAGGCGCAAAATTTGAAATATGACTTCAACATATATTCATATTCACTTTAATGATCTTATTGAATTGCTTATGGATGAAGTCTTTTTGAAGAAATCATGAACTCCATGATCATGCGCTAGAGTGTAGAACATGTAAGAAGGAAGATGAGAGACTCCTTGTATCTCATCAACTGATGAAGTAGGAGCATTATCTGAATGCTTCTCTTTGTAAAAATCTGATCATATGAAAACATAATCTGAAATGGAAAAGATATCTGTGCATACTCCTTCCCAAAGAGTACAAAAAATAAGGCAATTTATTTCACACCCAATTCCCTGAATAGCTGCAAAATTGTGATGTGAATCACATGTCAATCTTCCAATCTGATGTAGCACCTGTATAGATATGATATGAGGCCGATAAAACTCTGATATATCAGAAATATTAACATATGGAACAGAAAGTACAAATGATTCAATGGCTCCATGAGGATATAGGGCTAGACTAGGAAAATTATGAGCAACTCGAGAAAACTTATAGGTGTAAAAATTTGAATGATGGATGGGCATAAGATATGAACCATAAGTGTTTATAATAGATCCAAACATGTTTAATATCAGTCCATATATGAATAAGGTCATGGATAACCAGCCACTGAGAGTTAAGAAAGACTTCAAATCATGTAAGATAAACATCACTGCATAAGAGACCAATGAGGAATCAACTAGTGAGCTTGGGATTTGTATAGTCTTTGGATTATTCAAAGGTATGGTAGATGGTATGGATGGTGGTATTATATGTGTGTCAAACTGCAAATATGCTTCTAAATTAGAATCCAAAGGATCACATATAAGCATATCAATAGACTCATGGGAATACACTGGTAATGAGTCCTCTGTATGAAAGGAGGAAATAAGGAGATGTTCAAAATCTTCAAGAAGGCTCTGAGTATTGATGCCAAGAACAAAGGAGGATATGCTGAAGCACATGAGATCAAGTAAGGTAAGTGGTATGACACAAATAAGGCTTGATGTGGTTAAGAAAACATCCTGGAAGTCACTAGGTTGCGCACCATCAATGAGAGAGGTATGCAAGAGGTGTGAAGAATATGGCACATAGATCTCAGAATCTAAGATAGGAGATTTAGAGAACAATGAATGGGTTATTGGATTATAATCAATATCAGAAGCAGCTTCATATGTTACTTCTTTTTCATCAATAGTATCACAAGAAGAAAAATCACCTTCAAGAGACACAGAAAAAGATGGCTCTTCAATATTTGCTTCTTCATTGAAGAAGGAAGCAATCGAATGAAAGAGGGCAGAAGCAACATGAACTGTATGAGAAAATTATTCATCATGATCAACTTCATTAGAGAATGTAGAGGCCAAGAAATATTGAGAGAGAGAACAAGAGGAGATGCTAGGTTCGCTCCATGCTTCATCTTCAATTTCCTGCAAACCAAAAGCTTTGTCCAAAATTTTCCAAAGCTCAAATGGAAATTTAGTAGAATCTATGAGATGATATATATTTGGAGACATTCCCAAACACATAATTCCATAATCTCTATCACAATTATTTATCCAATCAATCTTCTCTTCATAAGACTCAGGTTCACTCAATGCACCAATGGAGACATCAAAGAGAAATTGCCTCTTCAAGTATGCACTCATCTTTGGCTTCCAATCAGCATAGTTGAAAGGATATAGTAGAGGAACTTTTGAATCCATATTGAATTCGTTTATATGCTCTAATAAATACTCTCTGCAACCTGCAAAACAAACTAGGAGAAAATCTTGTAAGTTAAACAAGCTCTTCTTCAGAGAGGGATAGGAGACTGGAAGCGCTCCTCAACTCTGTAGAACTTGATCAACCATGTAGATCTGATACCATGTAGAAATAATAGATAAATTCTATGTGCAATTATTCTAAGAAGAAGCACGGGAAATAGATCTTGCTACTAAGAATTCTCACAAGCATACACAAGAAAACTAGAGAGAAGAAAAGAGACTGAATCACATGAATGAAGAGATGAATATTGGTGTGTATCCTTCCATTGAATATTTATGAATAATAGTGTACATAAATAGTACATCCATAATAGGAAAATCTAATTGTATGGAAACAACTCATAAAGCTCAAAAAGGCTAACTTACCAAAATATAGCAAACCCCCATAGGTGGCTAAAGCACTTACCAAATCTATCAAGGACCTCACGAGTTGGAGAAAGCACGAGTGAGTTGTCAAGGAGATGGAAATAAAATGCTAATCCTAGAAAATGGAGAAAAACTAATGGAGGATGGGTTGGAAACAAAAGCTCCTAGTTTCCTATTTGACTAGCTTTTATATTATCCATAGAAAAGCAGGAAAAACAGAAAAAGTAGAATAAAGCAGAATCTGCTGTAAAGTCCTGTATACTAATTATGGATGGTCAAAAGGTGGTCAAGATCAAACCAGAATTGGAAATAAATCATTCCTAGGATATAGATGGCATGTATTGACTTTAAGGTACAAGTGGATGCCAACTAATTAAGCTAGTGGGTGAATAATTAATCAAATAATGATTAATTATTTTATCCTAAGTTGTGAGTGGGTTTAATATATTCCAACAAATAGTGTACATAAATAGTACATCCATCAAATTAAAATCGAGTTTTATGGAGAAAAATTGTAAATCTCAAAAAGGTTGACTTACCAAAATATAGAAAACCCCCATAGGTGGCTAAAGCACTTCCCAAATATATCAAGGACCTCACGAATTGGAAAAAGCATGAGTGAGTTTTCAAGGAAATGGGAAAAAACATGCTAATCCTATAAAATGGAGGAAATTTCATGAAGTATGGGTTGTAAATGAAATCACCAAGTTTCATAGCTTGACTAGCTTTACATCATCCATAGAAAAGCAGTAAAAGCAGAATAAAGCAAAATCTGTTGTAAAGTGATGTATACTAATTCTGGATGGTCAAAAGGTGGTGAAGATCAACCAAGAATTAGAAATAAATCATTCCTAGGATATATATGGCATGTGTTGACTTTAAGGTTCAAGTGGATGCCAACGAATTAAGCTAGTGGGTGAATAATTAATCAAATAATGATTCATTATTTTATCCTAAGTTATGAGTGGGTTTAATATATTCCAACAAAAAGAAAATTGGAGTGCTCTTTTTTATCATTACCTCTTCTTAGAGGCTTACAAAAATGATCTTATGACCAAGATTATTTACGTATATGGAGGGGATGGGTCAAGTACAGATTAAGGAAACACACTTTGAAGGTGTGGCAATGTTTTCATCAATTATAATGTTTTGGTGGATACTACTCGTACAGAGTCTTAAATATGATATGTATTTGTTAGCATGCATTTGAAGATTGAGCGAGACACTTTTGGGATGATGCAATGTCACCCCTATCCTACCAAATATGTTGCAATTCAAATCAATGTCCCCACTATGCTTTTTTTATGGGTTTACAATGGAAACAAGGGGTTCCAATATAGGAAGGTCGGCAGTTTGATATACGTGGTAACATGGAAGAATTTAGGCAGTCTGTTGGTATGTATATGTTCTAGAAACCATTAATGAATATTTATGTTTCACAAACCAGATTAGGAAGACATATCCTCCTCGAGGAAGAGAGTCTTCACGAAAGAACTATAATATGTTATGTTTAGTTAACAATGGATATAGTATATGTTATGTTTAGTTAACACTGGAATGCAAACGAACCATGTTCCAAATACTAAGTTCCTTTAGCGATGGAATGCAAACATAGCCCATCACAAACAACAGTTTCAGGGTAGAAATTTGGAAAACAATACATCCATCAGTTACAATATAATGAAATGTTTTTATAATTTTTTTTTTTGTTTGATTGTGAGAAAAATACAGTAGGTATACACTTTATTTTACTAGCAAAAATAGCCATCAAAACCCAACACTGTATGGTATGAAGGATAGTAAGTTACTTAGTTTATAGAATGTAAACGTACTCTGTCCCAAGTACCATGTATGGAATGTTTTAACTTATGTTTTTCTTATTTACAAGAATATCACATTTAAATATAACTTTAAAATTGAATTCTATCATTTACCATCACATTTATCAGTTCAGACATGGAAAAATATATCACATTTATTAGTTTATGGGTGTTAAAGTTACTTTGATGTAAAATATGTTCCTTCAAAGTTAAGTTGGGAATTAGGTTGAGTGCCGGGAGAAACAAAAAGTGTTTATATTTCCACCCTCACAACTAAGATTTGTACGAACGCAAGGATGGGGTGGCATTGGTTTTGAAAATGACTTTGCTAAGTGCTTGGAAGCTTTGACACAGGATTTTGTGGAATCAATAGATGAAGGCAATAGGGGGATATTAGGAGAAGTTTGGCCAGCTGCGAGGGATGCCATTTTTTCATTTATTCTCACTTTATTTCTTTTAACCTTATTGAGGTCCTCAATGGCCAAGTTGGATTGGTGTTTAAAATTTGTATCAACACCCTTGCAAATCTCAATTTATGGCAGGGAATTTGAGTAAGGCGGTATTTTAGTCTATGTATGCTACCACTAAAAGTCTACAAGTAATATGGAAAAATTTACATCTAACATCAGCTATTCCTGGAAGCTTTTTACAGTAAATTGAAGAAAAGTATTTCCCCCTTTGATTTTTCATTGTTTAAGAAGGCTGCAAGTGTTTGGAAAAAGGGGTTGTTTTTATTTAGGAAGAAAAGTGGACAGGAAAAGGCCAAGTTGCTAACAGCATTGAAATTTGAACATGAAAAAAAAAATCACGGAACCCCCCCCTAAATATCAGTTTAACTACCCAAAAATGCTTTAAAAACCCCTAAAAATGGTGACTATTTAACCCTAAACAATTAATAGCAAAAAATAAAAGTGGAAAAAAATTGTAGAGGTACCTCAGAGCATCAAACAATGTTGTAATAGTCCTCTGTAATTGGTATGAATTTTGTAGAGTCAAAATAATTCCACCATTTTGATTCCCTAGATGCAACAATGCAACCTCCTTTTGGTCTGTTTCACACAAGAAAGTCACTCAACAAGGGTAAAAATGACCAAAATCACATTGGATGAGGGTTTTTGTAGGTCTTTGAGATGAGTTGGAATCAACTAAATGAATCATACTTGAACTCATGAGTCAAACTCCCATTTTCCAATTCAAACTTGCATTAACTGAGTCAAACTTAATTAACATGTGAGTTTGTCTTAGGCAAGCTCGAAAAAACATTTTTTGGGCGGTTCATTTCAAGTGTGGAAAATGGTGGGTTTAAGTTGCGATCCTTGTAACATTGGTAATAATAACCTAGGTCGTTATTTCAAACAGCTGTCACTACAAGTTGAGAAAACTATACAAGATAACAATATGTCACTTAGATCAACCATTGTACTGAAAATATTTTGCAGGTCAATCTTGGAAACGTTTAAATTATTAGCCAGAAATCATTTTGATGTAATACATACCAATTGGATGTTATATAGTGTTTTGTTTCGTAAAGTCACTTGTATAGTTTAAAAGTGATGTTATAAATGCGCGAGTAGAATTATGTCATGATATATTGTGATTCCTGAAGTATTAGAATATGGAGGCATTTGAATACCCAATGTTGTCACTTGAGAAGGACTCATGATGAATTGTTTTGAAGTTCCCATAATTGTAGGACACACAATTCTGTGAAATCTTGAGTATTTAAAGGGTCCGTGAGTTAACAAGATATAGCCAAAAGATCATGTGTTTTGACCATTAAATTTTTTGTTGAGAAGGAAATTTTATAGAACTAAATAGAAAACTATTAAATGACACTTTGAATCAAAGAGTTGTAAACTTGTATATGTGTTGATGGTAAGATGATTTTCCATCAAACAACAATTAGAGTAGTCAATCTTTTTTATCTTTTTCAAGATATTTTATTTGAATTGTAGAAAATATAAAATGGTCAAATAGACAAATACCATGTAAATTATATAGTGTGGAAAGGAAGAGTCTCAGTAATTTAGTTGTTAGTACTACCGAGATAATAAGTAGGAGGAGCCTTTAATGTATTTCAATGGGTAGTGTATTTTTAAGATGTGTGGTATAATAGGAGGATCCTTTAATGTATGCCATTGTGTAGTATATTTTTAAGATTTGTCGTATTTTGAAGAGAACTTTTAGTTGTAAGACAATATTATAAGGGATCTATAGGAGTCATGTTACAGGAATTCATAAAAGGAAGGAAACTACACTGCAAGGTGGATAATGTTAGTAACTACTATCTGTGTAGGAGGATGGACTCCAAAGGACCTTTCAAAAGGAGAATTCTTTAATGAGCAATGTCCACCAAAGCTGTCCACCAAGCAATTTCCAAATCCCCTTCAAAAGGGTTCACTTCTCAAGGATGTCCACATAGAAATCCCCACAGATTCTTTAAGGCAAGATCCCTCCAATAAATGTCCACATGATAACTTCCAAAGCTCCAAGGGATTCTTCAAAGGGAATGTGTTTACTATGCAACCACAAGCCACCTTCAACAAGAGTGTTCCCTAAAAAAAGTGGTACAAGTATCCAAGAGAGGTATCCAAGATGAATAGGCCTTCATGATATCCTTAAGTCAAGTAATAAATGTCTAAGAACAACCCCAATGGACCCCAAACCAAGCCACCAAGGGGGACATCACCCATAAAATCCATGTAATAGTAGCTCCAAGAGTGCTTTCCAAAGGGTAAAACTCAAGAATAGGGCTCCAAGGAGTGCGATAAATCACATAGATAACTCACTGTAAAGGAAGTAGATAGAACACTACCCAATGATTTGATGTAAAAGTTTTGTAGTGAGTATACAAGGGTAGCGCTTGGCAGAAACCAACAACTCAAGATTTAGCTCATGGACAGAATACTTCAAGAACATAGGGATATTGATTTCTAGCCAATGACTGATATTTTTACATGCATATTGATAGTGCCCTAACAATCCTCTCTGCCCTACTAAGACAAGGCTCCAAAATCACCATATTTAAGACTAAGAATAATTTCTTTCCAGCATTGATTGCGACATTTAATTCTTCTAAAGCGACTGTTACATAGGGAGTTACCATATCTGGTCCCTTATCAAGATGTGTGTTACTTTAGTCTTTAAAACACCAAGAATAATATAATATTGATTTTTTGGGGTTTCCCCCTTAGGGAAGATGTTCATATTGCGCCCAGATATGAGTTTTAACAATTTTAACACTGTTATAACCTCAAAAAACTATCCACACCTGATCGATGACCTCCATGATCACTACTTATGCACCCAAACTTCTATTTCAAGGGCCAAGATACACACAAACGTACCCTAAATTGAAGGTTAGAGATGTTGCAAGGGCCCACATTGCTGCTATAGGAATGTACTACTCAGAGAAATGATTCTAGGGTTGATTTGCATGTCATTTTTATTGTCAAACTTGTTGCTTACTAACTGGAAACCATTCGGATTGTTGTTTCTTGGTGGTTTTAGGGTCATATATGCCTAGAACTACCTTTTGAGGTCTGAAATGTACCACATACATGCTCACAATTC
>LPNX010544884.1:75208-95373 GCA_001517045.1 Pseudotsuga menziesii
TACTACAAAAGGAAGAATAAAAGAACATATCAAGGACATATCTAAATAATTTTAACTATAAAAAATGAAATATTAAGTTTCATAACTTAATTTTATATTTTTACAGTTAATGAATATGTGGAGAACATATAATAAATGAGGAAATTGTAGGGAAAGTGGACAAAAAAAGGAGAACCAGTATGGATTACTTATATGTAAATATAAAAATATCACATAGATAAACTACATTCCATCTATCTATGGATAAGAAAATTGACGTGGCAAAGTATTATCACATGTTATGTATTGACCCTTTTTATTAATATCGAAATGTTTGTGCCCTTGCAGTAATATGTAATTTTGAAGTCCACTGTATTTTCCCACTCTTATGACATAGTAAAGTGGAAAAATAACATATTGATATGGTAGAGGATTCTAATCTTTTATGTGTAATTGTGATCACATGCAAATAACAAAGGGTTCAAGGTCGAAATATGGCACTTGGCATAGGGAAAATAACGACAAGATAAATAACTTTCATCATAGAATCGAACCTTCAACATTGACCTTGAATCTGTGTGTTTAACAAGAAACAAATATGCCCCAGTCCTAGAAATGATAGGCTAGTGTATGAAGCCTCACACATTACTTGTGATGAATTCTTCTATTATCATTATAAGATGAGAAATTTGGATGGTATTCAAAGAAATTTTTAATAGAAAATTTTCTTGAAATTGAAAATTATAAGATGCTGGACCAAAATTATGCCCATCTAAAAGATATAAATTAATGATTTCATGGACTAGGTTTTGTAAAGGTGTTTTAACCCAAAAAATCCCTCACTAAGTTATCCATGACCTACACCACTCAAGGACACCACTTCACGACCCTCCATTAGACCCCCACACCCTAAAAAATGCTTAAGGATGAAGAAAGGGGCTTAAAACCCCCAAAAAGGAGCCTAAAATACTCTCCTAGGAGCTAAAGCCCCTAAAAAGGGGCTAAAACCCTAAAAGGAGCTAAAATTAGGGCAAAAGGGGCTAAAAGCCCAAAAAAGGTGCTAAATCCTAGACCAAAGGCTTAAAACCCTAAAACCCCAAAAAAACTATAAAAGGAGGGTGGGGGGTCACTCCCAAAACATTTCTCTCTTGCATACTATTATTCTTCCCATGGATGCCTCGAGACCCTTTGTCTCTCAAGCCACCCACACTCCCTCTCCTCCATCTCCATTGATCCATAGCTCCCCCAACCAAGAGAGGTGCTTCTTCAAGCTAGGGCATGGTGGCCCATTCCACCCAAAGAGAAGGTATAGCTTGTTCTTTGTTGTATTTGCTTAGTTTTTTTTCTTTGCTTTCTAATCCATGGTTTCATTTGCAAGTTTATTTCCTCACTTGTCTTGCAGGTATTTTGGTTTACTGTAGTTTAATGATTGTTTGCAAGTTATTGGAAGCGGAACCCTAACCTTTGTTTGCAGAGGGGTTCTCCATATTTCTCTTCCATCTTTGTTTTCATTACTGTTTTTTAAATTCCATTTTTCCTTTCAATCTTTTCACAAGAAGGAACCTATCCTTCTATCCTATAGATAGAAGGGAGCCATTCCTGCCCCTGTAGCAAGGAGAAATCCCTGCTACAAGGTGAATTAGGCCTCTCTGCACAAACTTCCAAAACCATAGTAAAACCATGCTAAAAAAGTTAATTAAAGAAAAATGAATGGGGAAAATGATATTTTTGACCGTTAGCAATGGGGTTAATGTCTAAATTGGATCGGCACATTAGACATGTCTGTGTTTGATCGAAATGGAAACATTCAGGATACTGAAACACCTTTAAAATATCTTTAGATGTCTTCAAGATGTTTTAGAATTTAGAAATGTTTCCAAAAACATATTGGGATGTTTTTTAAGTGTTTTGGTCTATCCCTATAGAAGTAATAAATATTTCTCTTTTTATATGTAACGGTTGTTAATCGGAAGTGAATGTTGTAGTATGTTTCTCATCTCTTTGTTATATGATCCCTTTCCCTTCCTAATAATTATCCTTCTAAAATCGCAACACGATAGGGATCATTCATTAAAATAAGGATTCCCTTAAGTGTTGGTGAAAAGTCTATTGCATGTTGTATTATTGTCAGCATGTGTTCAATCCAAACTTTTACAAATGAAATATCAATTATGGATAAGTGTGTGTTTTGTGGCTATGTTGACTTAATACTCTTTCCAATCAGCACAAAACACATAAAGTACACTTTTATAATAGAAAGTGGTTTCATGATCTAATGTTGAGGTTAAAGATTATCTCTAAGATAATAATAATAAAAATCTCTATTTTTTAATATAATAGTTGCCTGGTATTTCCAAAAAAAAGGTATGAAATAATATTTTTGTTTGATGTAGGTGGGTTATTGGTATGGACCTGTTTTCCTTTTGTAGTTTGAAAATATTCAAAGGTTGTGATGCTTGAACTAGGGGGAGAAACATTTTGTTATGCTGAAAATGTTTTGTGGAAAACCATTGGATGTCCATGCTTAAGAGAAAACACTATGGTAGTATGTTGAAGAAATTAATTTCTTATTCAATGTTGTAAGTTATGTTGTTGATATCCTTATTTTATTCAATGATTTTGGGATCCTATATAAGTAATTAAGGCTTTCCTTTTTCTATGTAATAGTCATTGATAGGAAGTGAATGGTGTACTATGTTTCTCATATATTGGTATTTTGAATTTTCAAATGGGTTATTTGCACTACCAATGCTTGATTGATTATGGACCTTGTGTAGTTCAGATACTATGTTGGTTGCCTTGATCATTCAAGATCTTAATTCACCTTATCTTCATGGTCAAAGTCATGTTGGTTGTAGTGGGAAGTTCCTAAACCTATAAAACCTAAAGGGGCTTTTGGTTCGACCTCTCCTAAACCCAACTCCATCATAATTGGAAAGTGACTAGACACTTGGTCGGGGTCTACCCATGATCTATACCTACTTATCCCCTAAAGTAGAGAATCATAAGAAACTTGTCAGCCTTAGTCTAGTCCTTTTCCAAACGTGCATTCTAGAAATCCTCATGAGCTTCACCAGGTTCATACACATTTATATTTTGTAGTGATCTACCCATTTCATGACTATATACCATTGTACAAATTCCTACAAAGATAGCAAAGGACAACTAGTTAGTGAATTAGATGGGCACATATAAATCCTCATATAATCATGTCTTGGTGGGTTTTCTAGCAATTTCAGGAGTTGTTTGAGCACAAGTTAGGAGGGAAGTGGTAGCTTTGGAGCAATAGCACTTAGCAATGAGGAAAACATGACGAACATACCTATCAAGTGTTGACGAACTTCCTATACTACCAACGGACATTTTCGTCACTAGTATAGCAAGTTCGTCATTTTTTTTTAAATATTTTTGTTCGTCGCTATAGTGACGATATATTCGTCATTAATTTAGTGAAAACTTCGTCACACACACTTATTTAAAAAAAAAATTCCTCCTGTCACTATAGTGATGCACGCCTTGTCGTTTTGTCGCTAAACCAACGAAACTGTCGTCACAAGCGTTTATTTTTTGTATAAAACTTGAAGTGTGTCTCTATAGCGGTGCCCCGTTTGTCTCTATATGCACGCAATTGCCTTTCTAAAGCAATGCAACATTAGAGGAAATTTCAACTCAAAATGGGCCTCCTAAAAAAAATTAATAAAATAATAGTAAAAATAAAAAAAATAATATTTATTAATTTTGGAGGAAGAAAAGAAAAAAACTACTTTTTTGTTTGTATTTTTGACTTATCTCCCTGTGTTTTTACTCAAATTTCGATCAGAAGAGCTCGTTGGATGCGGAATTAAATTGCACATCCAACGAGTACCCACTTGGCATACTTTTGATGGACCTCTCTACCCCCAAAAAAAAAGAAATACCTGAAAAAACGTGATGATGATGTCATGATCATGTTTTTTCAGGTATTTATTATTTTTGGGGTAGTGGGGTCCATCAAAAGTATTCCGAGTGGGTACTCGTTGGATGCAGAATTTAATTTTTCATCCAACAAGATCTCCTGATTGAATTTTGAGTAAAAACACGGGGGGATATCTCAAAAATACAAACAAAAAAAGTAGTTTTTTTTATGATACCTATTGCCAAATTTATATTAAAAAAGTGTTTAAGACCTATACGGTATTTCAAATTTAAAGCAATTTGATTGGCTAACACATGATGACATGGAATTTGAGTTAAAGTTAAAAGGCCCATTTTGAGTTGAAATTTCCTCTAATGAATTCCGTCGCAAAAAAAAAAAAAAAATTGTAAAAACTTGACACCCGTCGCTATAGCGATGCGCAGTTCGTCGCTACACCCACGCGCTTTCATCGCTCAAGAAACGCTAAGTTCGTCGTGACAGTTTATTTTTTTTGTAAAAAAAAATTTCTTTCATTGCTATAGCGACATACTGTTCGTCGCTACCCCCATGCTAACCATGATATTTCGTTGCTAAAGCCACTCATGATTCATTGCAACAACTTTAACTAGTTTTTTTAAAACCTTACTTTTCGTCGCTATAGCGACAACCTTTTATATTTTCATCAGAGTTTTTTCATTGCAATAGTGACACAACACCATCATAATAATAGCCATATTGTCGTCACTATAGTGACAAAATCTATGCGTTGTAATTGTGACAAATGTGCAAAGCGTTGCTATAGCGACGAAAGTTTTCCCACAAAAAGAAGGGGTCATTTTCATCGTTTTAGCACAAGTGTTGCAATAGAAACAAGTCCATGGGAAAAATGTCCACATGTACTAGTGCTACTTGATGTCTTTCCAACCAATCCATACCTATTAAAACATCATAAGATCCTAACATAAATACATTTAACTTTACTTGGGTTTTAAAATGACTCATAAACATTTCATAGCTTTCAACATAATTGAATATTTTTCCATTCGTAATTAGATGCCATGAATCCAACAGAATTGAATATTTTTCCATCGAAGCCATGATTTTTGAGTTGGAGATAATTTCATCTCGTTTAGCAAAGCGATCTAGGGACACCTATCAAATTTCAACCACGGGCATGAAAACCAAACAGAGTAACGAAATTGAGTTTTGTTGACTTCTGCAAGTGTGTCTGGCCAAGGGAGAGATGGCCACAATTCCCATGCACTTGTTGGGAAGTTTTTTCAAAATAATACCCTATCGTACATAATTTGAAATGCACATCACTTAGAAAAACCTTTGTTTAGAAAAATGTCAAAATAGACAAATTTGGGTCCATGAAGCCATCGAAAAGGGGTGTCCCTAGTGGTACTCAAATGTCAAAAATAAAACAAGAACTAACTGTTTATCCATCAGATCCTTGGTTTTTTAGTTATGGCAAGCTTCATATTGCTTCCCAAGGCCATTAAGGGAAAATAGACAAATTTCAACTCGTGGCCTAAAAAACAAAGCGAGCAACGACATTGACTTTCGTTGCCACTTGTAAGTAGGATTGGGAAAGGGAAAGATGAATACACTGTAGATGTAATCACTCAACACATTTTTATTAATATTATCCTATAATGCAAAAATTGCACTACACGTCAATGAGTAAAACCCTAATTTAGAAATTCATCAAAGTCGACAACATCCAGTCCATGAATCCACCAAACATGCATGTATCTAGCAGTAATAAGATGTCATGAATCCAATGAAAATTACTACTTGTACATTGAAGACTTAAGTTTCAATTTATGGCAAGTTTCATCTTGCTTAACAAATTTGTTCAAGGACACCAAACAAATTTCAACCAAGAGCAAAGCAATGAAACTAGGAAATGGAATTGAGTTCCCTTGCCTCCTACATGTGTGTTTGAGCAAGGGGGAGATGACTATGATCCCTATTCACTCATTGGGAACATTTTTCAAAATCTTATCCTATCATACATAAATTGTAGTTCATGTCACTTAACAAAAACTTAGCTTATAAAACCATCAAAATAGACAACTTTCGGTCCATGAAGCCACTGGACAAGGGTGTCCCTAGTGGTACTCGGATTTCATGAATCCAAAAAAAATGATGGTCTATCCATTGGAGCAGTGATTTTTGAGTTACCGTGAGTTTCATCTTATTTCCTAAGGCCATTAAGGGACACTAGGAAAATTTCTACCAGGGCATAAACCCAAACCAAGAAACAATATTCAGTTTCTTTGCCTCCTACAAGTGTGTTTGGACAAGGGAGATATTGTTGTGATGACCATACACTTTCTCAACACATTTTTCAAAATATTATTTTATCATGCATAAATTACACTCTTTGAGAAAAACCCTAGTTTGGAAAACCATCAAAATAACTAACTTTCGATCCATGAAACCATCAAACAAGGGTTTCCCTATTGGTACTTGAATGTTACAAAACCAATGTAACTAATTTTTTTTCTATCTAAACCTCATTTTTTGTGTTATGGTGGGAACCTATAATGCTTCCCAAGTCCATTCAAGGACACCAAGAAAATTTCAACCAAGGGAAGAAAAACCAAACTAAGCAATGGAATTGAGTTTCGTTACCTATTGCAGGTGTGTTTGGTCTATGGAAATATGATCGTTATGCCCATGCACTCATTAGGTACATTTTTCAAAATCTTATCCTATGGTGAATAAATTGCACTACACATCACTGAACAAAACCCTATTTTAGAAAACCATAAGAATCGATGAAGATGGGTGTCTATTTTGGGTGGTCTTATGAGAAAATAAATCTGATTTTTTCATGTTTTTCAACTTTGGGCGAACAAAAGTGATATTTTTGTTTAGAATTTCACTTTTAAGTAAAAATAAAAATTTTAGAGAATTATGTTAGCTCTATATTCATAATTTTTTCAATTTTTTTATTGAGATATGATATGTCATTTTGGAAAAATTTTCATAGTGTGTCCTTATAAAATGAAAGGACTAAAAAATAGTCATGTTTGGTTAAGCCCATAAAATCATTGTTAAAATTTTGTTTTGAAAAAAAATATATGCTACGAAAATATACACACAATATACTAGAGGATGGCTATAAGTTTGTAACCAACGAATCTATATACTAATTATAATATTTTTTTGAATTCGCTCAATGTGGAAACCTTGTCGATTTTCAACATGTTTTTGGTTGTGACACTTTTCTCTCAATTGACTACAAAACTTAAAAATATACAAATACCCTTTTGAAGTAGAAACTCCAATTAACGACACCATATTTGTTTCAATTTTTTTGGTGGTGTATTTTTAAATTTATATTATTTTCACTTCACCGCATTTTGAAAGAGATGAAACAAAACTCAACACATGTTAAGAAACAAAAAAATTAAAAATATCGGATCTCACCTATACAAAACAAAATCTATACTTACGGCAAGTAGATTCAATGGAAAAACTAATGGTATCAAGGATGAAATTCGATTTGTAGTGTAAGACATCCATTTTACCTTCCGAAAATGGAGAAACCTGAAAACTGTGCAGGTTTCAGCTCTCAGAGGTTATTCGGTCAAATAATTATTCGGCCAAACAATTATTCAGAGGAATAATTGTTTGGCTGAATAATTGTTCGATTGAATAATACTTTTCCGTTACAGAACTGCTATTTACAACAAAGGTGGTTCGTCCGAAAAACCAAACACAAAAAAAAATTCGTCAGCTGAGAAAAAAAAATTACGTTATCTATATTCGTATAAGTAAAACGAAATAGACTCATTATTTTTTCACATTTTCATTTCGCATATTTCTGATCAAAATATTTTTGAAGGGGTTTTCAAAGGAGATTTATTTTGCCAAAGGTGTCTTTTTACAAGGTATTTTTCTTCTTATTTATTTCCAAGGGGTACATTCAAAGAGTTTTTTCCCAAGGCACTTTTGCCAAAGATTTTGTATTCTAAGGTATTTTTGCAAAGGAGTTAGTTCTTTGCAAGGGGTTTTTTCATAGAGTTTTTTTTCCAAGGGATTTTTTGAAAGTAAGTTATTTCTTTGGAATGGGTTTTTCTAAAGAGTTTTTTTTGCAAAAATGTGTTTTCCTTCTTATTTCTTTCCAAGTGGTACATTCATAGAGTTTTTTTACAAGGCAATTTTGCAAAAGATTTTGTATTCTAAGGAATTTTTGCAAAGGCGTTATTTCTTTGCAAGGGGTTTTTTCAAAGAATTTTTTTTTCCAAGGTATTTTTTCAAAGTATGTTATTTCTTTGCAATGGGTTTTTCCAAAGAGTTTTTTTGCAAGCTATTTTTGCAAAGGAGATTTTTTTTTCAAAATATTTTTAAAAGTTGTTTTCTCAAAGAAGGTTTTTTTTCAAAGTATTTTTTCAGAGAAGTTTTTTTTTCCAATGGTTTTACAAAGAATATTTATTTACAAGGTGTTCTTATTTTTTTCCAAAGGATATTAAACAATCATGGGAAATAAGAAAAACCGTAAAAAAAGTGATCGTAAACGTGATGGCAATGCTAATAGGCAAAAAGAAAAACTCAGAAATAGATCCAAAAGAGAAAGGTTTGCATAAACAAAAGAGATAATTATTGAAGATATAAGAACAGATTTACATGATACTATTGATGAAATGCAAATTGAAAATAGGGTACAAGAAGATCAAATTGAAGTTGAAGAGACCATTGTTGAATATGTAGATAGTGATTTACATGCTAATGTTGATGAATTCAATATTGAAGATCAAAATAAAGATCGAGAAATTGGACCTGGTATGTATATATCATGTATTTTCCAAATTCATTTTTTATAATGAATTGTATTTTTTGACATATGTTAAATTAAATTTAACTTGATGTATAGGTACTTTCACCATTGATGATGAAATGTTAGAAGATATTGATTGTGACAAATATGGAGAAAAAATACCCATACATGTCGCATGATATCGTGCTACAAAAATTTGTGATGATATTCTCAAGGATTGTTCAATAGGAGGACAAGCTTAAATTTTGAGATGTTTATTGGTGTCCAAGAATTTAGAAGGTGCTACGTCATTATTGGGTATTCACAAGGTGAAAAAAGAGTCAAAACTAAAACATAATGTGATAGAAAATATAGGTGATGCAATAAACAAATTTTGAAAATCCAGAAAGAAAGATACGAGTGTTGCACGTAGAGCAATTCAGATAGCAATTGTTTCAGTGAGTACTAGAAAAACACTTTTGATAACACAACTAGCACAAGCAGTTGGAACCTCAAGAAAGACATTATACAAACATAGCAAATTCATATTGAAAATAGATGAAAATAATGAACTTGCTTGCTCGGCAATTATTTGTAGACAACCTTACAAAGATATAATGGGAGAAGGTGTTAAATATATTGTACAGAAATATTGGTTGGCACATGCTCGAGTTTCACCAAATTCAAGAGATGTGATATGACAAAGAGTATCATGAAATGTATATGAAATCTGTCCAAAACATATAATGCTAATAAAACAAGTACAATTGTTCAATAAATTCAAGGAGTATCATCGTGGAATCAATATGTCAATCACTACATTTGTGCAACAAAAACCATGGTATGTTAGACCTATTACTATATGTGACACATGTTGTTGTCATTATCATATGCAATTTCAATTATATTACAACACGTTTTTGAATTTGATAAAATGTTTTGGACAAATTCACCACCTCTACCCACAATACGTGAATTCATATTTCAAACTCTATGTGAGAGAAATCATGATGAAGTATTTTATAATAAGAAATGTGTCAATGGAAAACATTGTCATCATTGTGGAAATCTAGTTTTATTCCACAATAAATACCCTATCGATAATGAACAGTCACTTTCAAATGTAACCATTCATTGGAGAAGATATGAATACAACAATTATTCTACACATTCTAGTGATGCACATTCAAAAAGAATTGATTATGCGAGAAGATAAAATATATGTGACAAATTTTCTCAAGAAATTTGAAAGTGAAATTTATAAATAAACCAAGCATTCGCATAGAGCATGATGGAAATACCTTCAATTCAAACATTCCTGTGAAATTTTTCTAGCCAGAACAATTTTGCCTGTGGTTGATTTTGCAGAAAATTACACATTTGCTGCACAAAAAGAGATTCAAAGTGAATACTATCATTCTAACCAAGTTTCAATATTTGTCCATGTTCTATATAGAAATTCTCAATAGGATGTTGATGGCATTGAAACCACATGTGAAAATTGAGATGTGATTAAAGAATATCACTTTTATATTAGCGATGATTGTACACACGATACACATTTTGTTCAACATTGTATTGAAAAACATTTCTATGATTCACTGAAAAGGAGTGAAGTTAAATTCAATGAACATTGGATATGGTCGGATGGATGTGTTGGACAATTTAAATATTGACAATCATTTTTTTGGTTATGTCGACTTCATAAAGCACTAAACATTAAACGTCATTGGATTTTTTTTTAGAAACTGGACATGGAAAAGGTGAACATGATGGTGCAGGAGCATGTGTAAAAAGAGCACTTCAAGGATGGAAAATGAACCATTCTTCTAGATGATTCCATTCAGTTGCAGAGGTTTTCCGATTGTGTAAATCACATCTAAGTCATGATTGTATTCAACAATCAAAAGATGTGCACAGGTATGTACACGATTTTTTTAATTTATATTAATTGTCAGTTTTAAAAAATGTATGTACTAACATTGAAGTATATGTACACTAACATTAAAAGTTTTCATTTGTGATTTATCATTTACCGTGTAGTTTTTTTTGGCTTGTCGGGGTCCAAGAGATAGATATATCAATACCATATGAGGCTAGCACCATACATGGGACTAGAGAACTACACTCTATTCAAACAAAAGCATTCCAAACGTGTTTGCATTTGATAGTAGAAAGCAATCATGTATTTGTCATATTTTCACTAAAAATGTTGAAAGAACAGAAGTTTGTGAAAACATAACGAACAACTACATAAAACATTGGAAACACACAAAGATTAATCCAAAACGGAAAATGCCACTAGCAAGTGTAGAAGAATTAGAATCACAAGAAATAGCAATATCATCTGATGGAGATAGAATTTGAGTTCTTGTTAGAGAAGGTAACACTACAACAAAAACTGGATTTAGCGTCGAATTTAGCGCTGGATTTTAGTGTAATTTTTTCCCAACTGTGGTGAACAATCCAGCGCTAAACCTGGCGCTATTGTACATTTTCGTAAAACGCCGTCTATTGCACCTTTTTTTCCATCCTTTTTAACATCCATTTTTGCATCCATTTTTGCGCCCAATTTTTTGCATCTAATGTTACGCCTTTATTTGCTCCCAATTTTTCAACTTTTATTGCATCTTTTTTTGCATCCTTTGTCACATCCTTGTTTACACCCAGTTTCTCGCTCATTTTTGCATCCAATGTTGCGTCTTATTTTGCTCATAGTTTTTCATCGAGTCTTACACCCAATTTTGCACCATGTTTTACATAAAATTATGTGTCCAATTCTGCATCTAGGTTTGCATCCAATTTCAGGCCCAATATTGCGTCTAGTTTTGCATCCAAATGTACTTATAATGTTGCATCCCCATTCGCATCTAATTTTGTATCTTGTTTTAGGTCTTTTTCTGTATCCATGTTTGTGCCAAATGTTTCATCTCGTTTTACGTCATATTTTGCATCTAGGTTTGTACCTAGTGTTGCATCCCAATTGATGTATTTTTTTGCATCTATGTCTGAGCCCAATTTTGCACCCAGTGTTGTGCCTAGTTTTGTGCCCATGTTTGTATCTAATATTGCATCTAGTTGTGTGTCCAATGTTGCATCCCATATTGCATTCAATATTACGTCTAGTTTTACATCCAATGTTTTGTCCCATCTTTCATCTAAAATTGTGTCTCGTTTTAAGTTTTTGTTTGCACCAAATGTTGCTTCCAGTTTTGCACCTGGTGTTATGCCTAGTTTTATGTCCATCGATACACCATATTTTGTGCTCAATTTAAAGTCAAATTTTACATCTAGTTAGGAATCCACTTTTTCATCTATTATTGCGTCTAGTTTTGGACATATTATTACATCTAGTTTTGAGTCATTAATTGTGTCTAGTGTTGAGTCTCTTTTTGCATCCAATTTTGCGTTTAGTGTGACATCCATTTTTGTGTCCACATTTGCGTCTGACATAAGGTCGGATTTTGCATCCACTTTTGTGTTTGATGTGATGTCCACTTTTACATCATGTTTTACATTTAGTATTGCATCTAATATTGCATCCATCTTGCACTACTACATTTTTTACCTTTAAAATACATTGCAATATCATTAGGCCATGGAGGAATCGAACCACCAATCTCCTGCTTGTAAAGCAGGTGCTCTTCCATTGAGCTAGCACCCTTTAAGAATAAGGAAGAGGAGCAATATTAACACATAGATTTCATCATTTGTAATTATAATAAAATACAATAAGATCCAAAGACAAACATGCTTAAAATCCAATTTAATTTTCCAAACACACTAATAAGCAAAAAAATCTACCGTGCTCAGGCAACAAAATATCCTAAATAATTACGCAATCTATTAAAGTGGTCCACAAAAGGGTCTAAGAGAACAACATAATGTATCGATGCATACCTAATAACCTAAACTTGATATGGACAAAGAATAAGGGATGTGTTTAAGAAATAGTTGTAGAATCCAATTGAGGATGTCTGTGTTGCTACATAAATGTTGTTATTCATTGATGGTGTGATTTTGTTCAACATGGATGTTAAGAAAAGAACTCATGAATGGTTACTAAAATAATATGCCTACTATGTGCATCATGTATGATATAATGAATATTTTAACAATGTACACCAACAAAGACAACTTATATTAGCAAAAAAATTATTAGCCAAGGGATCATGGCCAAACCTCAGGCAGACCCATAAGGGCGGTCGTGGCCTAATTGTCCCTTCAGGAAGCCTGTAGGCATACCCGTGAGGGTGCTGTAGCATCCCGAGGCTGCACAGACCCTTAGGGTAGCCCACAGGCCATCCCATAGGGGCACGGGCTAGTTGCTAGCCCTTCAGGTGGCAGCATAGCTGCCACACAGGGAAGCTAGTAAGATGTCTAGCAACTGAGGCCCAGATCAAGCAAACAGGGCTACCACAGCCAACCGGGCAAGCCAGCCAGACAGACGGGCAGCAAGGAGGACAGTCCAGGCAGTAAATCAGGTAGCCGTACATACAAGTGTATACAGAGAAGTACGGGCAGACAACTAGCAGGGTACAATCGGGCAGCAAAATTCAGATCTGGGCAGCCTGAAATTGTTAGGCATGAGAGGGAAAAGCCCTAAATTGCGCAATTTTGATGTAATTCTAGAAATTGATCTTTTGTTTCTGTGGTTAACCCTATTGGGGTTTGTGGAACTTTTTGAAGAATTTAGTCATCTCATTTACGATATGATTTGCTAATGCTTTTTGGGGGTTTTGTCCTTTAAAGAATCCCCAGTGACAAAACTCTTGTGTCCATTGTGTTGATGTGATGAATGTTATTTTACTGCACTTGTCATTTGTTTAAAGTTAATCTGTGAATTTTTTAAGTATTCATGCTAATGCTAAAATTCAACAGTTTGGTGCACACATTGAGCCTTTTGATGCATGATATTGTCAAGCATAAGGAGAGTGGATGAATATGACTTGTAGAAGAAAGGAAAGAAACTCATCAAATTTATTACCTAGAATAAGAAGTTCCACTTCATTTATGGCACCTACTCTAAGTTGTTATTGCTTAAGACTTCAGAAACTAGATTTGGTAGCTATTTCCTCACCTTTAAGCACCTATTGAAAATAAGACAGGGTTCAATTGATATGGTAATGAGTGATATAAAATGATAGCTTGAGTATTGATAGAAATGATGCTAATGCAGATAGGGAAGCCATTCTTGATAGCACTTTTGGTCACAAGTTAGTTATGTTTTGCAACTCATCACACCGATTTATAACATGATTTGATTTGCAGATTTAGATCCCCCAGCCATTGGGGAGGTTTATGAGCAAGTGGACACCGTGCTAAGCAAAATTAAGAACATTGTTGAGCCTAGTGATGAAAACTTGTAGAATCATACTTGAATAAAGTGGAAAAACTATTCAACTACATGCCTCAGCATATGTCACTATGTTCTTACACCAAAATTCTATCATCCATCATGATTACAACTTGCAAGCACCAATGGTAGATTGGGTGAAGAGAAAACCACACCAAGGTCTAAACGTGCAAGCTGGTTACATGCAAGCGTTAAACAAACTAGTCTCTGACAAGTGTGATACCATACGACAAAGATTGATCGACTAGATCAGTAGCACTGGCATCCATGGCTTTAATCGTGTCCATGCAATAAGATCGAGATAAGATGTCTTTTCTCAAGTGGTGGAACATGTATGGTAGTTATTCCCACAACTACAACATTTGGTGGCACAGATGCTTTCAAATGTTGTGAACTTCTGCAGAGAGGTGTTGGAGCACATACAACTCCATCCACAACGTCAAATGAAACAAATTGAATGTAAATCAATCAGAGAGTTTGGTTTATGTGCATGACAACTTACAATCATTTTCCCAATATTTTGAGGAATCATAGAGGAATCATAGATGGATAAAGCATATAACACTTGGGACAATAATACAAAGGAGGGTAATTTGAAGAACAACATTGGTTTTGGACCACTCGAAGACTGCTATTTTTGATGATGATTCATGGTGGGACGCAACCCCATCTACTTCCATGGTCAACCTGACAAAGAATCCAGCAAGAAGAGCTTCATATCCAGGTTAATCTTCACAATTACCGGATCCACTACCAAACCGACTTAGGGGTCATGGAGGTCTATCTTTGTGGCGCCTTGAGGAAGGAAAAGTAGATAGAATAATTGTTTATCCTTTTTCACTTTATTTTCCATAGATATCAACACAATTTAGTGTTTTGGTCTTCAAATTGCAGTTAAATTATAACTTATCAAGATGGCCTATTTTGCAAACATAACTCTTTGGTCATGTGGATAGCCAATTTGATTCCATGACTTCATGGTCTAAGTCCTATTATATGGTTGAAATATTTGTAAGTTTGTAAATACTAAGTAGTTGTTACTCTGAATATTAGTCATTAATCTACTATGGATGGCATTTCTAGCTTCATAATAATGCAGTATTCATGTACTAAATAGCACAAATGTGAATGTTTCCATATTTTCTACAACTAATTTGTCATTTTGCACCTTTTTGGGGAATATATAAAAAGCCTCCCGAGATAGCTTCACCCCCAGGATTTTTAGGAAATGCCACTCAAGGTATTTCCACTCCTCCCACGTCACTCTGCACTTTGGTAACATTGTCCCAAACTATGTGGTAGGCCATGCGTAGATCATGCATAAATGGCTAGATACAAAACTAATAATGAAACAATCAGAGCCGAGGATGAGGATTTCATGGACGTTGTTGAGATATTTATGGATTATCTTAAATATGGCATATTGTTATGGTCACCTAATGCTATAAAAAGGGACCTATCGTACATTTGAATATACAATGGGAATGTATTGATTACTCTCGTACCAAATGTTAAATTAAACAGGCACAACAATAAAGTCAGAGTCACACAAAAGTAGAGGACAACGAGGGTTTACAGTGAAGAAACCCACAAGGGGAAACTCTAAGCAATCATTCCAATCCCTGCATATAGACTCGGATGTACAGTAGGTCCCTTCAAATAGCATTAGGAGACAATAACAATGTGATTTAAGATATTTTTATCATAAAAACATCCATGAATATCTCAATATCCTCTATGAATCATCATCCCTCACGTATCTCATTGTCCTCACTAGTTTTGTACATAGCCATTTATGCATGGTCTGTTATGTTACATATTAGAAATGTATTTATGCAGCCACATAGTTTAAATATTAATCATCACAAGTATGGGTTATTCCTTCAATGCTTAAGGGAAAAGCATGCATAAAAGGCATTGTGAGTTGTTTTGATGAATGTGATTTCCTCAATCATAGCAATGTGAAGGGAATGGCATAAACATTTAGCAGTAGCCAATTATCAATCACCGTTATGATCCCAATCCAAGGGTAAGAACCTAAATATTAACTGTTTAAATTGCAAAGAGGCTCTGACACACAGATTTGAACTATTATAAAAGAGATCTAAGACCCTGTGCAGACCACAGCAGATAAATCTGCTAGGAAATTTTCTGCTTTGTGGAGATAACAGCTAGATTTGATAATTATTGCAACAAAAGGATTCCTACAATCAGTACTCAGCCATTCTGAACAAAAACCTGCTAATTTACAGCAATTGAATAAAGGATCTGACAGAATTCTGAAAACTGATCTTTTGTATTTTTCTTCTTTCTTCTAAAAATTTGGAAAAACTAATTTAGCAGCACAGAACTATTTCTGAAACTCAAAACCAAATGATGATGATGCTATCACTGATAATACAATAGGATTTCTCAAATTCCACCCACTTTAAGCAACGCAAGGTTGTCAAGCTTAGCCTCTAAACAACCCACCAGATCCACCAAACCTTAACATTATTTAATCTAAGGCATGAAGGAATATTTATAGTTAATTTTATATCTCTTCACCATAATGACCCCATCCACCAATACTAGCCCTCATACAATACCAAGGTTTTTTTATTCAGAGTTCTGGCACTTCTTAGCTAGCAGAGCACAAAATTCTTCGGGTATCATGACAAGGCCCCCACCGTGAATTATTTTGCCCCAAACCAATCGTAATGCTAACTGTTGAATTTTTTTTAAGCCTTACCATTCAGTAGCTTCTAAGAACATATCCTTTGTACATAGTTTCTCATGTTGTTATTTTATTCAGAGTTCTAGCACTTCTTAGCTAGCAGAGCACAAAATTTTTCGGGTATCATGACAGGGACCCCACCGTGAATTATTTTTCCCCAAACCAATCGTAATGCTGGCTGTTGAATTTTTTCAAGCCTTACCATTCACTAGATTCTAAGAAAATATCCTTTGTACATAGTTGCTCATGTTGTTATCAGTGCTTGAAGGCAAAAGTTGAGCAATGGGCCTACTTTCTTCTCTACATTTCTAAATCATCGTGTTCATGAGTTTGAACACCAAAAGAATCATGTGAATCAAGAGCGTCTATTCCAATCTATTGCATTGCCAATTCCAACTGAGATTTAAGATGAGCTCTATCACACATCTCCAAGATAGGTCCAATAAAGACGTAAATAAGAAAAAAAGACTCAATGGAATACTAATGACGCATCATTATCCTTGTCTGTTTCAACAACTTTACTCAAAAGACCAGTCCAATGCATTGATGTCTGTTCATGCCCTGACAGGGAAATTTTATAAATGTACGTCAATGTAAATCCATAATTATATATTCATGTACATCAACGTACAGCAAATATAGGTTTATCGGTTGTAGTTGCAGATCATGATGTTAAAATACAATGATTTAAGACATCACTACAGCAAAACAAACAACAAAACTGCTATCAAAAGGATACCCAAACCTGATTGGGAAAGAATGATCCCACCCCAGCACTTACCCAATAAATAATCCATCCAAGTAATGAAAAACAACAACAAAAACCATAAAAAAGTTGTGTTCACTGAGAACCCATTGGGTCCCAACCACATTGGGGAAAAAGACACTGTTGACCTTGCTAATCTCTACCAGTGAATCTTCACTAGTGGGAACTTCCTTCAAATTAAGAGAATATTGAATGAAAATTATTAATGAGTTCCTAAAATTGACTGAAATAGAAATCACTCATGCCTTGATTTTCTCCACTTTGCTACACCATCCTGCTCAAATATCATACACATTAAAACTCCTATAGCTTATCAGTTTCAATTTTGAAGGTCCCAACATTGCTATCAATCCTCGATCCAGCATTTATTCTGCTTGTACCAATGCTATTAGACCCAGAACCTGATTTGCCAAAATATCAAACTAGACCATAAACAAAATTGCCAAGATTTCAGACCATAAGAAAATCAGAAATAAAATCTGAAAAACATTGATCACATAAGAAATATTGAAATTTTAATAAAAAAAATTATAAATTCATGTACATCAACGTAAATCCAATCCATTAGATAGAACATATGCAAATCTTAAATCAAAAGGGGCTTGTCAGGTCGGTGAAAGGGGTGGGGTGATATTGCCCTCACCAGGAATCAAGACTCACCAGTGACAAGCTCGTATTTATGCTCATGATCATGGATGAACCAGCACACAAAAAAAGTTGGGGCCAAGTCTCACGGCCTCTCAGCTGAAGGATTCCAATTGAATGGTGTTAGTTGCACCTCCCAAGTAGGGTTAAGGTGTGCAAGCCATGTCATTATAAGAGGAAGCCCATTTAAACATATATGCAAAGTTTGGCCATGTATATAGGCATTAAAGGGTGAATATAGAAAAATGGCATAGTGTGTGATAATTATTTGAACCAAATTTCATAAACATTGAGGCTTAAAAGGCCCCTAGAGTAGTACATCAAACCATAGAAAAATCAGGAAAAAATAAACTAAAAAAGCACTGGTCACATGACTAATATTCACATTTTAATAAAAAATGATATATTCATGTACATCAATGCAAATCCAACCCATTAGACGCAATATATGAAAATCTTATAACAACAGGGTTTGTCAAGTCGGTGAAAGAGGTGGGGTAATATTGCCCCACCAGGGATCAAGACTCACCAATGACAAGCTTGTGTTTATGCTCATGCTTGTGGATGCACCAGCACACAAAAAAGTTGGGGCCAAGTACAAGTCCTAAGGATCTTTGGCAGAATTAATACCTGCCACTCGCAGCCTCTCAATCAACGGATGCCAATTAAATGGTGCTAGTTGCACTTACCAAGTAGGGGTAAGGTCCTAAGGATCTTTGGCAGAATTAATCCCTGCCACTCGCAGCCTCTCAATCAACGGATGCCAATTAAATGGTGCTAGTTGCACTTACCAAGTAGGGGTAAGGTGTGCAAGCCACGTCAATATAAGAGGAAACCAGTTCAAAAAATATATGCAGAGTTTGGTTATGTATATAGGCATTAAAGGGTGGATATAGGAAAATTGCAGTGTAATATATATTTGAACTAAATTTCATAAACATTGAGGCGGTAAAAGGCCCTAGAGTACACCAAACCAGAACAAAATCTAAACCATTTTTCACATAAGAAATATTCAAATTTCAACAAAAAATGTATATTTGTGTACATCAAAGTAAATCCAAACCATTAGACATAATATATGCAAATTTTATATAAATGTGGGATTGTAAAGTCAGTGAAATGGGTGGGGTGATATTTCCCCCACTAAGGATCAAGACTCACCAATGACAAGATCATGTTTATGATCGTGCTTGTGGATGCACAACGGCACACAGGCTGGGGCCAAGTGCAAATCCTAGGGATGTTTGGTATAATTAATACCTCCCACTCACGGCCTCTAATCCAAAGGATTCCAATTGAATGGTGCTAGTTGCACTTCCCAAGTAGAGATAAGGTGTGCATGCCACATCTTTATAAGAGGAAGCCAGTTTTAAAAAAATATGCAAAGTTTGGTCATGTATATAAGCATTAAAGGGTGAATATAAAAAAATGGCATAGAGTGATAAATATTTGAACCAAATTTCATTAACATTGAGGATCTAAAAGACCCCTATATTCCAAACAAAACATACTACAACAACACATCAACATATCCTCAAAAACATCACCTAGATTGGGATCCCCACCAACATCCTTTAGCTATGCATGTGTATCAATGTCATCAACACCATTGGCTTTGCAAATGGTTCCATGTCCATCAATACCATGTCCTCATCTACAAACATTGTCCGATGGGGCTCATCCATATATAGGGTAGGATTAGGATTTGGTGCCATCTTTATTTGTGTGTGCACTTCCCAAGTAGAGATAAGGTGTGCATGCCACATCTTTATAAGAGGAAGCCAGTTTTAAAAAAATATGCAAAGTTTGGTGATGTATATAAGCATTAAAGGGTGAATATAAAAAAATGGCATAGAGTGATAAATATTTGAACCACATTTCATAAACATTGAGGATCTAAAATACCCCTAGAGTCCAAACAAAACACACTACAACAACACAACAACATATCCTCAAAAACATCACCTAGATTGGGATCCCCACCAACACCCTTTAGCTATGCATGGGTATCAATGTCATCAACACCATTGGCTT
>LPNX010544884.1:101153-111293 GCA_001517045.1 Pseudotsuga menziesii
TTTTTCCAATTTAGCATCACATATTTAGCTTGTATTTCAGCAATTTCATAGTTCTCGGGTTATGCACAAATTTTAATTAAAAAAAGGTGATCAAATTCAATGAAAAAAGCCCATTTCTGAAGCAATTTCAGAGTTCTCAAGCTAAATTTTTATCATTTGAATATCAATTAAACATAGAAACAATAAATTGAAAAAAATTGGGATGGCCATGGATTGAAACATACCTTGTTCCATTGAAGCTTTGAACACGGTGAGCTTGAGTGAAATGTAATCTTAGAAGGGCATCTATCATATGGTAATGAAAGGGGAAGATTTTTCTACATTGGCACCCACCAGCGTTCAAATTAGAGTCATACTAGATCAAAGGTAAGAATGATAGATCAAAGGAAAGAATGATCAGATTGAGAAAAGAAAACATCATATATTAGATGGATCTTCAACATGTCAAAGGAATACACATGGATTCACAGAATGGACTGCCACATTGGTGCATTTGTAGTGTTAACCAAGCAAGAGCCAACTCAGGTTGTTTATTTCAAGGAGACATATTTTACACCATCAAAACATTACAAATGAAACATTCAAGAGAATACCAATGAGTCATTAGATACTGCTACACTGAAGGAATTGAGATCATCATTATTTATTGATTAAATTTCCTAGGATATCACTGCCTAACTTGCCAGAAGATTTTATTAGTTTATTTTTCCTTTTTTATATTGTAATTTGATTTTAATTTCAATTTAGTCTGATTATAGTTTAATTTTATTCTTTCAATTTGGTTAACTTGATTTTGTTTTAGATTTAGTTTATTTATAGTTTGTTTGTTATTATTGCATATTTCCAAGGAGTGAGATTGAGGATATTTCTCTAATCATTTCGTAGATGTGGATACGATGCCCTGACAGAAATCAACTTATTCAAGTGTCAAAGAAGATGGAGAGAAACCGATAGTTTTCGAGTAGAGATTGATCGACCTGTTCAATTTTGGAAAAGGGAAGCACTTTGTCATTGGAAGGAGTTACCTCTTCATTTACATATAAAAACCTATGCTGATTATGTTTGGGGGATTGGTCGGTTGGCATTATTTTCGATGTACTCAAGAACTAATCGAGAGGAAGAGACATTGATACACAGAAATATTTTTCTCTTGCAAAGTTGTTGATTTCGTGTGTTTATGAATGAGATCGGCTCTCTTTGTCTGCCTTTCTTCAATTATGTTTCAGAACTCTATAATGTTTTTGTAAATTCTTTCATAGCCAGTGGATGGACTTTCACAGATTGTTATGAGCATTGATTTTGTTAAGTAAAATGTTTTCTTTTGTGCAATTCAATGTTAGTTAAATTGGAATATTTTTCATTCATTTATGTTTGTTATGAAGTATGACAAAGCCCATGTTTAGCAAGCTATGGTAAGAATTCTAAACTCTAATCCGATTGAAGAACAGTCGGAGTTTTTCGAGGAGTCAGAGTGAAAGGTTGGGGATTATTTTACTGTCCCAAGTGTCAACCTATAATTTGATGTAAATCCATTGTATGTGAAGCATTGTTGTTGGGCTCCTGGATGAAATCAATTACCTATAGAAACTTTAGAGGTCAAAGACACAAAATATATCCAAGCAAACTGTAGTTCCAATCTAGAGGCTTTGGGAATGATATGAAGTAGAAATTGAACAGAGTCCAAAGCACAGAGGAAATCCCCTGCATCCATGATCGTGACTTAGAGGCATGGTGAATAAGTTTATGAGTGGGGATTTTAGCCTAGAGGATGTTTAGTGGAAGTCTAGTAAAGAAACCCATAATTCATGAGTTGAAGAACTAGCATTATTCCTCTCCACAAATGAACTGAGGAGCATTTTAGGTAAAGAGCAAAGAACTCTTGCTTTTCATTGTGATGTTGAGTGGAACACAGAACCTATAATATGCATTGAAGGGATACAAACCCTAAAGGTCGCTGAGTTGTAGTATTATTGCAGAGAGAGCATCCATGTGCATATTGATGGATTGAAACCTTAACTTACAGCTTGATTATGATAATAAGCCACAGTCAGCTAGTGACATGTGGCATAAAATTTGAGTTGGCAGAGGTTAAGAGAACGGCAGATTGAATCAAGCTAAAGAGATGGTTTATAAACCCATCTAAATCCTCCTTTACTAACCTCATCCCTAAAGCCACCTCTCTCAAGTCAAAACCATGGAGTCAAGCTTAAAACTTAGAATCCATGTCCTAGCTCTATCACTGGCAGTGTTGTTCACTCAAACAAACCAAAGAAGGCACCAAGAGTGACTTGCTTGTGTATTATTGAAGAGGGGTTTAATTATAGTATTATTTTAGGATATTGGCATTTAATGTTTTAGCGGGGGAGTTTGCCACATTAAATCATTAGATAACCTACCAAATTTTGGGTTGAAGCGTTCTCAGCTTAGTAGGAAACTTGTACAAACTCCCAATGAGGAAACTCCAATAACTGCATTCCCATGCCCCTGGAAATTTGTATTAATGTTCCCAAGCTCCTGGTACCATTATGATTATTTCTGAGAGGCACATCTTAGACAAGAAATCCTAGAAGTGCAGAAAGAAGCAATGTCTTTCAAGTTGAGCAAGGTAAATGTGTCCCTTGTTAGGCTGGCACTAGAAAGCATGTCTCAAATTGAATGAAGGCATTGAGAAGGGAAACCTCAAGTACATGTAAGCCATGGTAATATTAATATCCTCCGATTGTAACTGGAAAGTGGTAGCCATGCTATAAAAGGATAACCTAAAATAATCTTCCTTCCTCGGAACCAAAGAAAGGGCAATGCCAAAATTGTAGTTTGTGTAATATTATGAAAAATAGCAAGAAAATAGATACAAGCCTTGAGGAAGGAAAACATTAAAGACATAGAAATTTTTAATGGGCACATAAAGGAAACATCATGTATCAAGAGTCCTAAAGAGTTTCAAGAAAGAAGTGTACCTCCAATTTAATGAAAAAGATCATATATTGAAATTCCAAATATAACCTAGGCATTCTTTGAACTAATGATGAGGTAATTATTATGGTTTCTTATATGTGTTTCTTATGGAAATAACAAAGGATTCGTTCATGTTATAAAGAGTTCAAGCTGAATATGAAAGAAATTATGACATGTTAGAACTCAAATATGTTTTATCCAAGAATGTTTGATGATTCTGATGGGGTACTAGTGTCATATTTATATACATTGGTACAATAGAGATGACAACAAATATTGCACAAAAACTTCTGAGAGATGCTAATCAATATGTTTTAGAAGGCCTCAAACATTTGTGTGAATATTCTATTGCCCAAGTATTCTTTTATTTCATTGCGGTTTTTCCTTTTTGTTATGATATTGTCCAGCCCCAGCACTGAGATCTCTGTTTTCTGTTTAGGACCTTACTTTAGAGAATTTTGCAAGTATATATGATCTTGCTGAGTCATAAAATGCAACTTATTTTGTTGGGAGAAATAAAATTGGAAGAATTTCAATATTAGGTTTCCCTTGTAGTTTGAATTTTGTACTTTGGTGGGGTGTTTTAGAATAATCCCACTTGTTATGCATGCTTTAAATGGTAAACATATCCCATATGCTTTAAATGATGACGATGATGAACTAGATGACAATGACCATGACAATGATGATGTTTTTGATGATGACGATGATGGAAATGATGATGATCATCATCATCATCGCCATCTTTGTCATTGTCATCATGATTATCATAATAGTCATCATCATCGGCATAATCATCATCCTTGTCATCATCATCTCCATTGTCCTTGACATCATCATCATCATGATTATTGACATTTTCATCAGTTATTCATCATTACCTTTGGCATAAGAAATAACATCTACCCAAAATATGTGATTAGTGGAAAAGGGTCATGGAGGACACACACGATTTATGCATGACAAATAACAACTTATTTTTTAAGATGATCAACATCATCATTCTCATTGTATTCATCATCATTGTCATTGTCATCATCACCATCATCATCATTCATTTCATTTCCATTATCTTCATCATCATCATCATCATCATCATAATCATCATCATCATCATTATTGTCATCATTCTCCTCATTATCAACAACATTATCATCATCATCATAACCATCCTCAATATCATAATCATTATCCTCATTTTCATCTTCAACATCTGGGTGTAAAACTGGATGCAAAAGTGGATAAAAACATGGATGCAAAAAAGGATGCAAACATGGATGCAACAAAAGTAGGTGCAAAAGTGGGTGCATAATGGGGTGCACCAAAAATGGATGCAAAAGGTGATGCAAAAGTGGATGCAAAAAATTATGCAATCATGGAAGCAAAACATGATGAAAAAATTGGCGCAAAAGTGGATACAACCATGGATGTAAAATTGGATACAAAATTGGATGCGAAAGTGGATGCAACAAAAGTAGATGCAAAAGTAGTCGTAACACCCAACACAAAACCCGATGCAAAAGTGGATCCAAAAATGGATGCATAACGGGATGCTATAATTGATGTAAAATTGGATGCAAAAAAAGATGCAAACGTGGATGCACAAGTTGAAGCAAAAGTGGGAGTAAAAGTAAGCATAAAAATGGGTGTGAATTGGGACACGACAAAAGTAGATGCAAAAGTGGATGCAATAGTAGATGCAAAAGAAGACGTAAACATGGATGCAAAATGGGATGCAAAAAGGGATGAAAATGTGGGTGCAAAAGTGGATGAAAAAATGGATGCAAAAGTGGATGCAAAAATGGCTGAAACAAAACAAGATGCAAAACTAGACTAAAAAAAGGACGTAAACTTTGATGCAAAACTTGGCACATGAAGGGATGCAAAAAAAGTAGCAGAAGTGGATGCAAAAGTGGATGTAAAAAAGGATGCAAAAGTGGATGAAAACAAGGGTGTAAAAGTTGAGGCAAACATGGGCGTAAAAGGGGGCGCAACAACAGTAGATGTACAAACTAGGTGCAAAATTAGGTGCAAAACTAGGCTCAAAACCTGTCGCAAAACCTGATGCAAAACCTAGCGCATAACCAGGTGCAAAACCCAGTGCAAATTATGCCGCAATTTGCGCCAGATTTAGAAAAAGGACGCAAAAAACGCCTAAAATAGCACCAACCTGTGAAATTGCACCATTTTGTCCAAAAATTGAAGAAAAATACACTGAAAGATGGTCTAGACGCAAAAAAGGATGCAAAAAGAGACGCTAAATCCAGTTTTTGTCGTAGTGTAATAATCTTGTGATTGTTCATTGTTGTCCATCACCTTATGTGTTTATAGTCAATTTAATTGGCTTAAAAACTCTAACTCCAATTGTAATTGGCACAGGAAATGTTTTCGCTGTGATTGCACCTTTAGAAAACAACGAAAAATGTAAAATATTATTTGATGTGATGCACTGAAGGAAAGATGGAGTTATTGGAGGACTAAGATGACAATATAAATAATTCTCTAAATGGAAGTCCACCACTATCCTCCACTAAGGTCTTCCCTTGGACTCATAACAACCTGCAACATGTATAAAAACCTATTATGAATATCATAAATTATTTAAACAATTTTAAACTAAAATCAAAACATTTAAATATTAAGCTAATATCGAAGAACAATTCAATTATTAACAAAATTACCTCAAATTCTTTATCATCCACTAGAGTCTTCCCTTTGCCTCTCTCATGGAAGTGAAAGAAGAGACCCAAGCTGCAACATATATAAAAGCAATTTACGAAAGTCAAAATTTTTTTAAACTGTTTAAACTTATGTATCATAGAATAGTACAATTATAAACAAAATTACCTCGGTGCCAATATCCACTCCATCAGAGAACCTATAACTTCACCGCCAATTTCAATATGTTTTCTTCCCTTAAAATTTAAATTTTGTTAATAAATAAATCATAGTGCAAGCAAAAAAAACTAAGCTTAAGCAATTAACTTAAAACCAAAACAAAAAAAAATAAAACCATTAGCTCACAATAGATGGAAAATCATCTAAAAAGTTTGAATCTAAAGAAACCTACATCGATAAGTCAAATTAACAATAGGATACATAGTTGATTTTTTTTTTAAAGATAAAATATCTTTCAAACATAATACAAATATGTAAGTAATAAATATACCTCTCGAAAATGCTCTTCTACATTTGCAACATTTTGACTAGTGGAGACTCAAAAATTATGTTCATTTAACATTTGAGAAAACTGCAACCAATAAACATTTACGTAATGTATTTATTGTTATACATCAAAAAAGAATAATATCATACATATATATAATGTAACAAAAAGTTCAATTCAAAATAAATAAATAAAGTAAATAGATTGAAAGTACACAAATCTCTCCTATACTTGACATGTCATTAGATATGACATCCGATGCTATATCATGACAAACCTTGGCATAAGCCTTTAGATATTCAATGCCCATATGATATAACTCATCATTTGTTTTGTAAACAAACTTTTGACGAATAATGGCTTGAGCCATCTATCGACTCAATCCAACATCAACTCCTACAAATGTTGAAGTCAAACCTTTGGCAGCATTATGCCTTGTAGTTGTCCCAACTTGTGATGTGGGCTCCATCTCCGATTTGTAAGTCACAAGCCTAGGTGGACGAGATATCTAAGGTGGAGGTTGAAGAGTATAGGCATCTCTAAGAGCACCTTTTCATTTTTATATCCTCCCTTTCCAACTCCATAAAACTCAGAATGAATATAAGTATAGTATGGCTTCATATTTAAAAAAAAATTGGCATAAAAAACCTAGCAAAATAATTAGGAACCTCATCGTTCCATGGAAACTGATCATATAAATGATGTTCACGTTGAGGGTGCTTAAAATATTTCACTTTCAATGCTTTACACTTTAGGCCCTCTTTGAAGTTAAACATTGAGTTGTCCTGGTCTCTGGTCACTCTCTCCTTCACAACAGGCCACTTGTCTGGACCCATCACTTGTGACTTTCTTCTCTGCATCAAGTCAACAAAATCATATGTTGTTGGTCCAAGATCCTCATATACCTCAATGAATTTTTGTAATGATTACAAAACCATCTTTATACTTTTTTTATTATTTGGAGCGAGATCCAAACTAGAAATATCGTATTACAGCTTTTCATAGTGAGCTCTGCAACTTTCAAGGGTCATTTGTTGAAGACCACTTTCCTATGGAAACTCCTCCGGTAAATTATATGGATATGTCGTAATGGGTGTACAACCCTCAGCTAGTTGAACATATTTCATCATATCTCGACCATCGCCACCCTGTGTAGGATGACGAGCCTCTTGTGAACATTGCTCTGCATCCATGCTTGTCTCCTGTACTCGATCTTCCTCCCTTTGTAGAAAGCTACATGTCGCTTATGCATCATTCTCTGCTACAAATACAACTAAATTTATGTGTAAACATGTACAAAATTTGTGTACACACAAAAATAGAATTTATACATGTATTAAAAGATTAATGTTCATACCGACAGAAGGTCGAGATCGACGTTCACCCAGAGAGGATAAGGGGGAATCATCTCTACCACTATCACCTCGTCGATGATTGGATGAATGTGAGTTGTACAATAAGCTTGAATCCTAAGGTAAAGTTGACAAATTTTTATTATCATTAGGACACCAACTCCCAAAGAATGTGATTACTTTCTACGCTTTTGTCCCAAAAACTACTTTGTTTCCATTTGATATGATATCTACAAGTTTACACAAATATCATTAAAGGAAATTTCAATTTAAAATGGGCCTTCAAAAAATAATACAAATTCCATGTCATCATGTATTAACCAATAAAAATTCTTTAAATTTAAGAAAGGGATCACCTCTTAAATAATTTTTTAATATAAATTTGGGGATAGGTATCATAATAAAAACTACTTTTTTTATTCGTATTTTCAACATATCTCCTTGTGTTTTTACTCAAATTTTGATTAAGAGAGCCCATTAGATGCAGAATTCAATTATGCATCCAACAAGTACCCACTTGGCATACTTTTGACAGGCCCTGCTACCCCAAAAACAAGAAATACCTGAAACAACATGATGATGACATCACCATCACGTTTTTTTAGGTATTTCTTATTTTTGGGAGAGCAAGGCCCATCAAAAGTATGTTGAGTGGGTACTCGTTAGATGTGGAATTAAATTCTGCAGCCAATGAGCTCTCATAAATGAAATTTGAGTAAAATCACAGTCAGATATGTCGAAAATACGAACAAAAAGGAAGTTTTTTCTTTTCTTCCTCCAAAATTAATAAATATTATTTTATTATTTTAACTATTATTTTATTAATTTATCCATGAGATGTAGAACAGTTGGTGTCGGGGTGTGGTTAATATGCCCCCTAAGCTAAAAGGTCATCATTTCTAATCCCGTTGGATTCCAAAAAATCCAACCATGTTAAGGGTTGGTGCGATCCAGGCCGGGTGCGATCCCCTGGTGATTTTGATGGCTTAGATGCCCCTAGTTCGTGGTTACTTAAACAATGGAAACCCTGCTAGTCAGGGGGGTTCCACCACTTTTCCAACAACAAAAAAAACTATTATTTTATTAATTTTCCTTAGGAGGCCCATTTTGAGTGGAAATTTCCTCTAATGCAACTCATAACATGTTCAAATTATACATGTTAATTCCACAAATTCAAAGACCTAGCTACTAAAAAACCTAAGTTTTTAATAAGGACCTAGATTTACCTAATATTATCTAATAGTTCTTAAAATGAATATAGCTAATTTATTGTTGGATGTATGAGGAATTAATGTGCCAATATTTGCGTTTTTTATGTTTTAATGAATGGAACCAATATGGTCAAATATTAAGTGAATGTTACATTTCTTTATGTCGAGGAATCAATTCATGAACATGTTAAATCTTAATTTAAATCCTAAACTAATAACTTATTTGATATTTTAATAATTTAAACATAAATTATATCTACAAATATTTTCATTATTACATAGAATTATAAACAATTGTTCTCAATTTGAAATTGGTACCTTTTTACTTTAAAAAAATATTATTTTTCCATGAACACAAAAGCAAAAATATCTAAACACCATGAGAGCTTGGACTATACAATATATTTTGATTAAGTGATTGAATGAAATAAACCACTTACAATAACTATTTTTTCAAAATATTAATTTTTTTCTACACACATGTAAATATCATCATCAAACAAAATTGTCCATAAGGACAGAGTTCAAGAAATCTGTCCACATGAACTATATCTCACGAAAGATAACAAGTGTTCAGCCAAGCAATGGTGACGATCCATGGTATTATGTTTCATAATTTTTCCATGTTGCAACCTAATGAAAAATAATACCACAAATTGTCACTGTTATTAGCCAACACTTATTAGCTATTTTAGAGTTAGTGAATTGAAAGTGGCTAAGTCAATGCAAAAAAGAAAGGTAATAAGTTTGACTAAATAAACTAGTTTGATAATTTGACCTTGTTTACTAAATAAACTAGTTTGATAATTGTACCTTATCAACCATGTATACTATTTAATAATGTATAATATATAATATTTATTAATGTTGTCTAATGTTTACTCATGCTTAATGTATAATGTTTATTAATAAACATCAATTATTGTCAAATGTTATTAATAGATATGGATTGTGAAATGTTTCATGCCTAATGTTATTAATGTCTAATCATAAATAAAGCCAATTATTTACACCTAGCTAAATCAATAAAAATTCACCAACCATTTAGAGATTGCTAAATCGATAAGCACAAATTTAATTCCAAACAAAAAGATGTTGCACTCTGTCCATTTGGCCAGAATTCATGCACTATGTCTACATGGAAAGAGTTAATCTGTCCATGTAGACAGAGTTCATACACACTATCCACATAGACAGAGTTCATGAACTCTGTCCACATGGAAGGAGTTCATCTGTCCATGTGGACAGAGTTCATAAACACTATTCATGTGGACAGAGCTCATGCACTCTGTCCACATGGACAGAGTTCATGAACTCTGTCCATGTGGACATTAACTATTGAATGTTTATGTGCNATAAACACTATTCATGTGGACAGAGCTCATGCACTCTGTCCACATGGACAGAGTTCATGAACTCTGTCCATGTGGACATTAACTATTGAATGTTTATGTGC
>LPNX010544884.1:111350-129669 GCA_001517045.1 Pseudotsuga menziesii
GGATAGAGAAAAGCTTGATCAAGATAGCAACTTAATGGATCTTTTCAAAACATTAACTAAAACAATATTCAAGTGCCTATATTTGTGTGTGCACATGAATACGGACACCCAAAAATTTATTTAATCAATGTTTTTAAAATCTCGTATTGTTCTTGGGACCAAGGTCTTTGAATTCAATTAAAATAAAACATAGATTTATATGATAATAAAATTTAATAAAACATAATTCCGACTAGAAGAATGATACTTTTGGGTAATAGTACATACCTTGAAGAAGAAACAAGTAAAAGAATTACTACTTTCGTTTCGTCTAGCTTTTATGTGTAGATATTAGTCATGGAGTAATTGGAGTTATAGATATTACTCTGCAACCCATATCTACAAATGAATATAAATGGCCCTTCTTTAATTTTTTATTAGAAGACATACCTGTTTATATTGCGCTCTTGAAAGACACCGACGAGACCGACCTAGAGCTTCCGAATCCGAACAACGAAGGAAGCAAAATGAAGACGACCACTGAAAAAACAAACAATACCTTCCAACAATGTACAAAAATTACAAAATTAACAAAAAGATAAAAATATATATATATATATGAAAATTGATGTGCGAATTGATCATGGAAAATGAAGTTTTACATTGAGAGATACTCATTAAAAGTTGTTTTCAACTACAAAAAATGTTTAATAATATGCAACTACTTTTCTAAATATCAACAAATTATCATTTTTGAACTGTAAGCTACTATGAACGTATAAAAAATCAATTTTCAAGTTTATAAAAAAATGGAGAATAAAATAAATCTTAGTAAAACAATTCATGTACTACAATGCATAAAACTATAAACTACTATGAACCTAGGAAAAATATGTGTTGTAATCTCATGCAGTCATGCCCATGTATTTATAAACATGCAAACCACTCTTTCTATCCACATATTCTTGGATACTCTCAAAGTTGAAAACCTAGATATTCAATAATTATTAATTCATGGTCACCAAATTCATTGGGGAACATTCGTAGGTGCTCAAAGAGATTGCGATACGAATGTAGATTAAATTCACATAATTGGAATATGAAACAATAAAAAGAATCGTTTAAACAAATTTGTGTCACAACCGATAACACAGAGATATATTAACGTGGATTCACATCACAGAGAATCAATTAAGTTAACTATACATAAAAAAGAATACCATTTGAATACAATTCAATGCAGAAATATCCAAGATAAAAGATTTACTTGGAAAAAAGAAGGCAATATCTAGCACTCGAACCAAGCTCCAAGCTCCACATCCAATGCTGTGAACAAACTCCCAAATTTGTAGCTTCTACAAGCGCGTTCAAAGGGTGTCTAAAATGGATGGTGACACGGTGTTAGTCGTGACATGGAGCTGAAAGGACAGGGTTGGTCCAAAAATAGGCGGGGCAATGACAGGTGGGGTGATGATAGGCGAGGCGAGGCGGGTGGCAAGGAGACATACACGACAAGCGGGGACCTCCACGACAGGAGGGGCGATGACAGGTGAGGCAGGATGGGGACTGCAGCAAGCGGAAAACAACAAATGTGGGCCACAACTGACCTTTTATGCAAAAACATTATTCGGCTAAATAAACATAGAACCACAGGTCAAAATTATCGGTCGGCTATACATTTGGACATATCTTGATGTCTCCGTCAATTTAAAAGGTTCATCGTTAAACATTATTTGGATGAATAAATGATCGATTATTCAGTCGAATAAAAACATTATTCGTCCGAATAAAAACGTTATTCGTCCAAATAAATATAGTTATTCAAATGAATAACTTCCTCTATGTTGCTCAAGCACTCGATTCTCATGGAAGTGTTACCCAACTTCACATTTTCACCCATATACAACTTTTAATCCATGAAGACATCAAACAAGGGTGTCTTAAGTAATAATCATATTTCACAAATCCAACGGAACATAATATTTGTACATAAAATCCATGGTTTTGGATTTATGGAGAGTTTCAACCCTTTCTAAATCCATTTCAGGACATTATAAAAATTTCAACCAGGGCCATAAAAACCAATGAAATTGAGTTTTGTTTCCTCCTATAGGTGTGTTTGGGAAAAGGTGAGATGACCATGATTCCCACACAATTGTTGGGTTAATTTTTCAAACTTTTATCCTATCATATATAAATTGGATTGCACATCACTTAACAAAACCCTAGTTTAGAAAACTGTTAAAATAGAAAAATTTAGCTCCATGACGACATCATACAATGGTGTCATTAGTAGTACTTGAATTTCAATAATCCAATGGGACAAATGACTTGTCCATCAAATCCTTATTTTTCAAGTTATGTTGAGTTTCATCTTCCTTCCTAAGGTCATTAAGGGACACTAGGTAAATTTCAATTGTGGGCATAAAAAACAAACCGAGCAACATAATTGAGTTTTGTTTCCTCCTGCAAGTGTGTTTAGGAAAGCGAGATATGGATAGGATTTCAATGCACTTGTTTAACACATTTTTCAAAGTATTATCCTATCATGCATAAATTGAAATGCATGTCACTGATCAAAACCCTAGTTTAGAAAAACTGTCAAAATAGACAAAATTATGTTCATGAAGCCACCAAAAAAGTGTGTCTCTAGTAGTAATTGGATGTCTCAAATACAACAGAATTGACTTCTTTACCATTGGAGCTTCGGTTTTTTATTTATGGTGAGTTTTATCTCGCTTACCAAAACCATTCAATGTCACTAGGAAAATTTCAACTAGGAGCATAGAAACCAAACCAAACAACGAAATTGATTTGCATTTCCTCCTGAAGGTTTGTTTTGGAAATGGTGATATGAATGTGATTCTCATGCACTCTCCTCATATTTTTCAAAATTGTATCCTATGGTACATAAATTGCACTAGACGTTACTAAGAAAAACCATAGTTTAGAAAAGTGTCAAATAAACAATGTTCACAACATAAATTGAGCACAAAATCTGATGGCTGCCATGTCTGAAATTTGGAAATACTCTGTCAATTATTCAACAAATGATTTTTTGTTGTTATTGATGGCAGAATGTTGGATATTCGATGACATGACAATACCCATCGAAGATCCAACTACACCATCGTCGAATGTCTGCTGGTTCTGCTGCAAAAATTCATTATTATGCCATCAAACTACCAACATCTAGTCGCCGAAAATTCTATTTTCCATAGTCGAAAAGCTGACTAGGCATTGTGGAATGTTAGGTAGTTTTTCTACAAAAATTCTTGATTATGTCGTCAAAATTCTGACCTCTGATCGTCGAAAATTCTACTTGCCATTGTCAGATAGCCAACAGGCTCGGTTGTCAGAGCTATGGCAACCTCATCGGACGTTGTCAGGAGGATGTTGAATTTTCAATGAGTGCTTGTCAGACAATCGATGAGTTATTGTGTCGAATCTTTAGTAACCTCGTCGAACGTCCTCTATTTTATGTCGAAAAGGTGACAAGGAATTGTATAATTAAAAGGAAAAATTTGATAGGTTTCCACATATTGGAGCAAGTCCCAACCAAACATTTTCCCAACAAACTTCACCTTGATTGAAAAATTTACATAGCTACACTACTAGGAAAGGCCTATCCCACCTAAACCTAAACAAAGTCTCACAATCCCTCAAATCCTTGTTTGTAAACCTTTCCCAAAGAAAATTTGGAGAGACAATTCCCTAGAAACGGAATTTTAGTGTTGTTCATCCTTCATTCCTTGCCCATAATTTATTTAGAGTAACTTTTAATCTTGTGATGATTTCCTATTCTGTTAGAACTTGGATTAGGTCTTTTAATTCTTCCTTTCATGGTGATAAGTGACCAAAATTTACCAGTGTTGTTAGGAATCAAGACATTCCCATAATTAACCACAAGGTTACTCCAACTCTCAAAACTACTTAGGAAATGTATAAAAAGGAACCAAGTTACCTTAGATGGTTTACCATTGTTAATTCATGCCTAGAATAACATCTAAAGTGACTACATCTCATATTAAATTATGTTTGAAGGTGGAAAGTTTCCCAAGAGAACCCAAAATTCATGATTAACTTAAAGGTCATATTACCATGTGAAACATTGTTAAGTTACAATATATTGATTACCAACAACATCATAAGTTTCCTCCAATGAATATTCATCGAGGTATCCATATGAAGAGTGAATAATTTTCTTCAAGCCTCTCAATCATGTGCCTTCCACTTTTAACATATATATAAACATTTTAATACCTGTGTGAAAAATGTTCACCAACACAACAATCAACAAAGGACCGGTCAATGTACTTAACTATTCTCAGACCACTACAAAAACTTAAACAAATGGTTTCAACAAAACACATATATCCCTTTAGTAACTAAAACTAAATGGAGTTTAGTTCTTATGATTCTTCAATAAACATGTTGTAGTTGACTAAAAAATGAAAAATGGAACACTGGATCCAGACATAGAAGGCCACATATGTTTTATATAACATCATGATTTTTCGATGATATGATATGAGGTGTTGATTATAAAACAAGTACTTTGTTTGGGGGTTTTCCTTTCTATAATATTATCTTTCTTATTACTCTACTCCAATAACTTGAAGTTATCTTTCATTTGGGATTGAAAGTTGAAACATCCTTGTTAAATCCATGATCTTATGAATTTATTAGGATTGGGTCTTCGAAGCTTGCTTAGCTTCACCACTAACTACAGTTTGTCTTTCTCAAAATCATTTTACACCCTCTCCAATCCTATTCACTTAAAGGTACAACTAGTCTCACATCCTAGTATACTTGTGATGATATGGAGCCTTGAAACAACAAGGGAAGGAAGAGGACAAGATCAATATTGGGGATGCTCTTCTACAATGATATTATACTTGAGGGAGGTTATAATCCCCTAAATTAATTTAAAAAATGAACTTTTTTGGAAAATTAATGGCATAGGAAGACTTTTTTTTTCTTGGTTTAAGATTTTTTCTTCATTATATCTTCAACTACATGACCAATTTTAGTCTTTGTAGTTTAATGGCCTAATGGAATTTCTATGGATTTGTCTCCCATGGGACAAGGTCTTGAAACTGAAGTTGGAATTTCGAGGGATTTCACATTACATAGTTAGGTATGGATCTTTGTTTAAATGTCTTGAAACTGAAGTTGGAAGCACTTTCATAGAAATTTTCACACTAAAATTGGTATTCCTTCCACTAAACTTCTAGGCAAGCCTTGTAACTTTTTTAGTGAAATCTGTAGTCAGAGAGAATCATTGCATAAAACAAAAAACTTATAGGACTTATAAACGAGCAATTTTAAGAATAATTTAAGGACTGGATCGTATAGATACCTGAAGGGAACTTTACAGAGGTTTAACATCATCTTCAAAACAAACAATAAAGAACAAAATACATTTTTCTAGTATATAACGCATTTACTATTTATGTATATTTCTTGACTATTTGGTATGTAAAAAAAAAGTATACCACTGCAACAACGTATTAGATATAATGCCAAATATAAAATTATCCTCTCAAAAATTTAGTATGCTTGGAAATATGATAAGAATTACAATCACATTGCACTATCCAGAACAATTTAAGAGCTCTTTGACAAGTAAAGAATTGTATGATCCAGCAAGTGGCCTTCAATGGCTAAAGGGTGTGCTTTCTCTAGCATAGGTTTTGTGATTTTAAGGTAACAAATCTACAATTAGACTAACAAATTTTCAAGTAAATATTTCCAAACTTTATATGATTTTATAAATTGTAGATATGTCTTTAGAGGCTTTCTTATCAAAGTTTTATCTATTTCTCCCTACCTGAAGATTGCTACTTAGTTGCTTACTTTGGTAGTGACAGATTTCATGTTCCGTGTTCCTTCAATTGTAAATTCTACCATTGTATTTCTTCTTTACTCGTTTTCTTTAATACCTTGGAACCCTATCTTATGTTACTATTACCATGGTTTTTTCTTATAATGAAGGGTTTATCATGGCAAGCTCAATCTTTGTGATACAAATCAGAAGTGTAACTCTCACACAATATGAGGGGAAGTACTACCCATGAGGCCTTTTTTCTTATGTCTTAGTACAGGATCTTTAAATCATTCCCCAACAATAAATATTGATCTCAGCATGGGGGACTCTTCACTAACAAAGGACCTTCCAATTAGGGAATTGAAATCATATTAAAAGCTTCCATACTAAGGAATTTTGGCCTATACCTCACCCTTCAAATTTTTTGACTCTAAATCATCCTCAGAATGTTCATATTAAAGGAATTAGGGCTTAAACGAGGAAGAAAAAGCTTAACTTAACATGTATCCTTCTATGACTAGAAAATCTATCTTATCCAAGAACTAGGCTCATTTTAAAAGTTAAATTATGTAGGCACTGGAGGATAAGAAGATATTTTTGTCAAAACCCATTTATACCATAGAAACTGCTTTAAAATAGTAAATTTTACAAGATAGTCATAAAAGAAGCATGAAAACATATTATACCATTACTGAAGGAGATTAGAATTTCATAAATACAAAAGTTACAACAACGTGTATAAACATAAATATAAACCTGGCATGTAGCATTGTCCCCATTGTCCCTATTTGGATTGCCATCACCTATGTTAGAAACCAAAGAAACATAAGAAACCAATTCAAGGCATACTGTCTAAGAAATAAGAACAAATTCAAAAATAAGATAAAAAAATTACAAGAATGTGGTCATCATAACTGCATAGAATAAAGTCTGTTTTTATACCCTGCATAGAAGAAAAACTAGGGTGAATATTATTCTTAAAAATTGCCTAAAGATAATCCAATATAAATATCATTTGAAATGAAACATTGAACCAACCAAACTTTTGTTTCCAGAAGAGATAGTCAATAAGGTGGTAGGGAATTTAATCATTTAATGCAATATGGAATTTCTGAATCATCATCGGGATTCAGAAGAATCCACCAAATAAAACTTGATAGAGTGATTCTTCCTTTGGATAAAACATTTTAAGATACATGAAATGCTTCCTAGGAATAATATCCAGTTATAAGAAACTCACTTTGCAGGTAGCTCTTTACTGTTTCTCTCAAAAGAAGTTATTTTTTTCCATGAAAAACATCGTAGACATCTTACACCATCTAACAAATGGCCTTCCACTGAAAGTGAAAAATTGATGAACAATTTTGGAATAAATCAAAATTTCTATGGAATCTTATTTATTATTTTAGAAGATAGGGACATAATGCACATAAAGCAGTAAGCTTGAAAAAGAATAACAAGGTGCTAAGGCAAGTTAACAACAGCATAATGTATTAAAGGAAAAAAGGAAAGATGGTATCACATAGAATAAGTGGCACCAAGAATGATATGAGCACAATACCAGCAATGCACACAAGGAAACACATGTTCTTGACCATTGATCCCATAATAAATTATATCATTTAAGTGTGAGCACAAATATTGTCATACAAAACACCAAAATATACTTCTACCTAAAGGCTTATAATAGAATGGTATCCTACTCAGAGAGTCTACAATGGCATGTAAATGGTAGGTCTCAAGGTTGAGACTACTAATGAGAATAAATGAAGATAAGGAAATGGCATATATGGAGGAAGAGAAAGGCACTTAATATTCAGATACACTTCTGTTTGAGGATCACATCAAGCATAAGGAATCACACTACAAACATGCATTATAAAATAAGCAGCATATCTTCAAATACTCAACCAAATATTCAACTTAGACTTGATTACACTTCCCTAAAACAAGCTCTAGCGATTGAGAAACACTCTCAGTGTCAAGATTTTTTTGTTTGTCCTATATATGTTGAGCTCAAACAGCCTCAAAAGAAGAGAAGGAACTCACAATTGCAATCCCCCTGCAATTGATATATATTTTCCTTGATCATTATTTTCTATGGTACCAACCAAGAAAACCCTGGTCCTTGTGAATCTGAAACACTATTCCATTCATACCACTCTGTCAACTTCAGGATCAGTTTACGCAAAGCCACACATAAAAATCCAAAGTCACTTGTTGTGTATTGAACCTATTAGATATTGAATTAGATAACGCTAATGATAGGATACATTTTTTCTACTCCAAACTAGTGGTGGAATCATGGAATGGATTCTATAGGTTGCATGGATGCATGATCTATCTCCCAAACCTTTTGAAACAAATTCAAGCTGGCTTCTGCAGATCTCTTCTCAGTCTCCTTCATCCATGTCAAGCTATGCCTTTGTTGCCAGAGGTCTTGTTAGCTCTTTGATGGTGGAACAACATTGAATATTGCATTGGATAAGTACTGACACTAGAGGAAAATGAGAGATTAGTGACCACGAGACCAAAACATTTTGTCTCCACAGTTTTTTTGAATGGATGAATTACCAAAATTGATAATTCTAAGTGATATAACTAAAAATGACCAAGATAAATGACCACTTTTGGTCACAGGATAAAAACCAACTAAAAACGACCAAGATAAATGACCAAATTTGATCACGAGATATATAGACTACAAATGACCAGATTGCAATTGGTCATTTAGTTGGTCATTTTTAGTTGGTGTCATTCTCGCAATGGAAATAATTACTAATTTGACAATGAATTTGTAAATTTTAATAAATTCTAACACTGTAGATGGATTCAGAGACCCATTTGAATCCATTTGTAGTGTTAGATTAAAGGGGTCTCTAAATCCATCTGGAGTGTTAGAATTTAGTAAATTAATGTACTGTCACAACTCAACATGAATTTACCAAATATATAATATAAAATACACATAATTGGTTGATAATATATCAATTATAAATATATATTTGCAGGTTATATATGTCAAACACTGCATGTTCTTTATCTATATTTGTCTTTATATAGCTATCTGTAGAGGGGGCCACTACCTCTTAAATGTCATCATAATTATATAATTATATAGTTTAACGATATATTAACAAATGAGTAGTTGGAGCGGGTGCAACTGCTCCAACCTCTCTCATAATGTATAAGTAAGCATCAAAGATGAATAGAAAGGTCGATTGGACGTCCCTTCCCAATAATTGTCTTTAATGGTTGTGTATGAGCTTAATGTATGCTTAAATGATGTTGAAAGGAAATCTTTGGGTGACAGCAGCAGTGAATGGGGTGGCTCGAACCTCAAGATCATCGTCAAGATTAAAGGGCTGCTCATGTGTTCGTGAATCTAAGAAGTCTTCTACTATATTTTGTTGCTGCATTGGTAAATTGGAGCCCAAAAAGATTGGAGTAGAATTGAGAAAGATACCAAGTCCCCTTGAAGATTGCACTAAATATTGTGATCTCATTCTCTACTGCAATTTGAAATACTATCATGGGATATGAGTTTTGAGCATTGACAATCCATCGTGTGAACTTTGTGAAGCCAAAACCCTACATCCTCCTCCTCGTTTGGCACGTGAAGTTTGAGTAAGTTGTGTATCAAATTCTAGATAGATTCTACCATTGTTTAGACATCAAAGAAGCATCTGAAACTACCGTGCTAGCAGAACATTGCTCACAGATACAAATGCTGGTGTATCTACACTCATATCACATATACAAATTTCCCCACGTTGATTTTTCCCTTTGAGGAGAGACCGTATGGTAGGAGGAACAGTAGTTGCGCATGGCTGTTGTTCAGACCGTGTGTTTGAAGATTGTTTTGATGTTACAATGACTGTAGATGTTGTTGAAAGGAGCTCGCACACTGAAGGTTTCTCTTGAAGCTGTACTCCACCGCCTCTCTTATAATCACAACTACTGTCAGCCACTCAACGATCGAGATGGGTATTACAACACACTCTTGCGTATGACAAATACAAAACCAGACACAACGACCTGGATCAACCGCTTGCCATCCATGAGAGAGCCGGGCCGTCGATTCAACGAGGCGTGCTCCCATACTGAACATAGATCCAGTTGGTCGATATAATATCAATAGTCGACTTGTCAAGGAAATAAAGAAAGAAATCATCTTCCACAATCCAATTCTGCCAAAGAGATAAGCCCAAAGAACGGTCAATCTCGACGTTCTGGAGACCAAAATCAGCTCAAGAATAATTAATCCATTAAAGAAGATGGATTTTTTGTATGAATTTGGCTCTAGAAACGTTTATTGATCGATGAGAAATCTGAGAACGTTGCGATATTGAAGCACCCAGGTCACCTAGCATTCTCTTGTGGTATGTTATTTGCTTGCGCGGAGTCTATAGAGAGCCCCACGACAACCCAAAACACCGCCATGCCTCCAATGTATCTGTCGAAATCGGAGCGGGCCACAACTGTTGTCCAGAGCCTCACTCAATGGAAGCATTTGATAATATGGGAGAGAATGAAGAAATCGGTGGAGATGCACAAAGAACGAAGTGACTTTTCGTGTCAACAACTGACAACTGACGGAAATTTTTGACAACTGACAGCACGGTCGAGCATTTCCAGACACTAGAGATCCTCCGCGATGTTGTGTCCTGTGGTTAACTCGGTTCCCAGATGCTAAAGACCGTTGCAAGACTTGCGTAGAGGGATTGCAATGATGTTGTGAGTGCCGACCAAAGATACTATCGATTGAACAGACAATCGAGTGCTTGTCGTATGTAGCCGTCGACCAGCCACCAACTAGCACACTTGGCGATCAACCTGACCACCCTTGTCAACAAAGACTCACCTATGTGACAATCCTATGGTCAACCAGTCACCATCAACTAGAGCAGCCTCAACGACCTGCACTAGCCGACCATAGATCATTTATCAAATATGGTTATGTACCCTCGATTTATTTCTTGTGGCACTTTTCATTGGAAGCATGAGCCATTTAAAATAATATATGGTGTTTTTGAGTCTTAAACATTGAACATGTATGAACCAGGTCGAGTGTCCATTGTTTAATAAATCTAATGTAGAAATACAGTTGATGATATATTTTTGAGGTTATCAAATGCTCAAGTCTATAAAATTTGGTCTATGTCCATTCTAGTCGAGACCGGCTAATTGTTAATTGTATGAAGTGAAAAATATGTCGGTTGAGTTAGGTTAATGGAAGCATGTCGGTTGAGTTTTTTTTATAAGCATGTTGGTTGTGTAAAATGAAAAGCATGTCGGGTTTGTCCTGTCTTCCGTTTGGTCAATATTGTAGTCTTGTCCAAAGATTCATGTTTAAAAAAAAAAGTAAACGCATAAGTAATATTAAATTATGGTCAATGATAAAGTCTTTGAGTCTAGTCGGTAACCAAATGTAGAGTCATCATATTATGGTCAATATATTAGTATTAGTGTCATTGAGTTAGAGGGGGTTAAACGTGAGTCTCAATAGAGGCTAGAGATCCCCTCTAGTAGATGTAAATTAAGTTGGTCTCTTGCCAACCATTGTGAGTTGAGTTTAATGAGGAGGTTAAACATGGGTCTTTCTTTAAGGTAGGCGATCTCCTCACTTATATAATGAAGTTGGTATCTAATCGACTATTATAAGATAAGTCCAAGTCATTCCAAAGTATTCAATCACAACCAAGACCATGCATATGAGCAGCAAACATACAAGCTTGCAGGAAATTTAAACTCTCACGACAGAAGAAAGTGACGAAGATGGAATTCAAGCAAATATAATTCACGTACACAACAAACTGTTCCAACAAGACATGATGACAATGTACCCCTCATTATCAAAATATTGAAACTATTCCTTGGTTATGACCTCAGAAAGCCAGAAGACATAGAAATGGCATAGTAAGTCGAAGAGCCAAAAGGCCCCGCATGCCTGAACCGATGGATATGCCGATCAAATGAGCCAGGGTGAAGATTTAAACCGAAATACCTCATTGTGGAAGAAGATGGTTTCCCTCCATTGTAAGAGGATGAGACTTCGATGGACTATTTCCAGATTGAAGATGGAGGCTAAAGAGTAACTAGTCATAGTAGAGCCTTATACACGTGTGTTTTCCTATCAAGCTGGCAGCTGTTGCGGCTGAGTTACCTATGCAGACCGGTATGCATGGTTGATGCACAGTGAGGACTACTTCAACAGTAGCAGCCAAGATGTTTATGCATATTTCTTTGTTCTCTTCAGGACGAAGACAAGTTTTTTTGTGGGGGAGATGTAGAGGGGGCCACTACCTCTTAAATGTCATCATAATTATATAATTATATAGTTTAAAGATATATTAACAAATGAGTAGTTGGAGCGGGTGAAACCGCTCCAACCTCTCTCATAATGTATAAGTAAGCATCAAAGATGAATAGAAAGGTGGATTGGACATCCCTTCCCAACACTTGTCTTTGATGGTTGTGTATGAGCTTAATGTATGCTTGAATGATGTTGAAAGGCAAGCTTTCAACACTATCTAAGCTACAATAGAGATTTGGCTTATGTATATGCTTATATGACATAAGGTTTTTTGAACTATGCTTTAGAACATAACAATAGTAACACCATATTGTATCTAATGTTTGAAAATTTTCATAGCCTTGGTCATGTTTTTAATCACAATCTTTAATATTATAAGAACACCATATTCATGCTCTTGAATTTTTTCATCACTCCATTAGAAAAATGTACAAGATCTAAAAAACAATAAAATAATTACAAAAAATATATTAATGTTAATTATATCACTATTAAAAAAACTCAATTTAATAATTGATTTACCATTTACAAATTAATGAGAACTCAATATTATGCCAAGAAAAAAAATACTTTTCCAACCACATAGTAACATAAATTATTAAACAAATATTTGATAAATATTATAAGGGTGATTGATGGTTATTATAATATCATAATAAGCATAATGTAAGGATTATAATTAACAAAAATAAGGCTTTAGAGGCGTTGAAGCCTTGATTAACTTGATGATTTTGTACTAGTGTAATATATAGTTATATATTAATTTTTATATATAATATTAATTCATATAATATAATTAAATATTATTTAAAATATATGTAATTATAACTATTATACATATAAATTATAGTATATAATATTAAAATTATTTGCAATATATAATATTAATTAAAATATAATGAATAATCTTAAAACATAATTATACAAAATACAAAAACTAAGAAATCAAAAAGATAATGTAATATAACCTTTCCATTATATAGTTATATTTGGCGGGAAAATGTATCTCTTTCAGTTCAGGTTGTAAACCTGAATTAGCTAAAGCTAAAGAGTTTTAATTATTTTTCTAGTTTTCATTGATGCGAGAAGAAAAATCCATCAAAACCATTGTCCTCTTCAAATCTTGATACAAGAAGAAGAAGAGGCACTACTCATTAAGGAAGAATGAACAGTCAAGATTTTTTCACCACGGTTTTTTTATTTTCTATTGGTAAAAAAAATCTTGATACAAGCAGAGGCGCATCCCATCAAAGAAGAATAGGTATGATTTTTTTAGTGTTTTTTCTATTTTTTATTGGTATAAGAAAACATCCATCTTCAGCTGCATTTCTTGAAATTATCAGATTTGGGTTCATTGAGGATTTCGGTGAGGTTTCTTTTGGTAGTGTTACTAGTCCGACAATTCTTGAAATTATCCAGGCATATCAAATATTGATACAGGAGGAGGCATTGCCCATGAAGGAAGAATAATAGGTAAGCTTTTTTCACTATTTTTTATGTTTTCTATTGGTATAAAAAAAATTATGTGTTTTCAACTTCAATTCTTTCTTGGTAATGTTATCAAATAAATTCCTGTCTGAATTCAATTCTTGGTAATATTATCAAAGAAAAGAAATTCTTGTTTGAATTCACAAAGGAGCACCTTGATGGCCCTAATCCCCAATTGCAGTTTGTCCATCATTTCATTCTCAAACATAAGTTAGATTTCATGGTTTTGATTTCATCAATAGGTCAAATATCTATCCACCCAAAGATTCACAAAGCTCAAGCTCAATCAACTAATGTTTGAAAATTTTGTTATCTGCAAAAAAATTGACTAGGGCCTGAAAACTTCATTTCCGAAAATAGTTTTTCATTTCATCTTTTGGATTCAAGAAGCCTTAGAAGCATTCTACTTTTGAAGGAAGGTTTTAACCTCAATCCAATTGTTGTGTTGGAGCTTTATTGTAAAGGAAATAGCCTTTCGGCTCTTTCAAATGACCCTACAAATAAGTTTCAAGATGGTGTTTCCCTTTTGTATATTGTAGAGAAACATATTGTCTTAGCGAGATGAACAAGAAGCACTCTATGGGTTGAGGCTGACACCAACTAAGTTGTCATTGGCTCAGATAAATCTACCTCTCCAGGAAAGGTTATTGATGACTCATGAGCCGATAAACCAGTAAGGTAAGGTGGTCAGCAGAAAAGCAAGGCTCTATGCTTTTCTAACGAGTGGCTTTGCTCCAGAGTGGGTTGGTGCAGAGGTAGAGTGTGGATTTGGGGTAGTGAAGGTGGGTACTTTGTCATTGTTTAGAGGGGAAATAAAGAAGACCCATTCCATTGGCATATTGATTGGGGTTATGAGGTAGAGAGAGGGCGTCTGGAAAGACCTTCAAGTCAATGCCTAACAAAGTTCCCAAGAATGTGATTTAGAATCTGGGGATCCTTTCATGTGCCACATGAGCTCGAACATCTATTCATTGATCTTCATCATCACTAGAATGCCAAGAATCAACACATTTACTATCTGCAAGGTCATCTTTTTGAAAGGATCAATTTGCATCTTCAGATCGTCTTGCATGAAAAGAATATTCAGATACTAAACACTGTGCTAAGGTATTTGAAACAACAACAACTTTATTTTTCATTAGTTCTTCCCTTAGCCAGTTAGGCATAGATGCATGTATTCAAAAACATTTTTCAGCAATGAATCATGGAAAGCAAGTTGGTTTCACAAAAACAATATTGAAAAAAAGTTTTAGTGACATGTTACCTTTTTGGGGCGCTCCAGGACACCAAAAGCCCCATTATCTCCCATAAAAGTAGACCCAACCATCACTACCATTCCTAGAGGTAGACTTGGGATGCCTGGTTCCATACCAAAAGGTCCACCAATGGGTGGCATATTTTGACAAAATCCAGGTCCAAAAACTCTTCCAAACAAATGTGTAGGGGGCCTAGGGATTGGATGTGGTAGAGAAATGAATGGATGATCAAACTGATGATTGATGGAATAAAACAAACCATAGATGAAAGAAAAATAGTTGAGAGACCAATTCCATTAAAATAAATTCAATAACAAGTCCCCAAACACACAGTAAAAAACACAGTAAAAAACAATACCTGATGACTAGATGGAAGGACAAGAGGAACAAATGGAAATGGTGCACTAGGACGACCTAACTGAGGCCATCCAGCCACTGAGGCCAGTGGTAAATTATGCTCCTGAACTTCCATTGCCACCATTGGTATAGGCTGCAAATAGACAGATTGCTAAAGCTAGTGATAATCCTCACCAACATGTTCAAATTCTGCTTGCTGGTGGTTCACTTCATGGGCAGGTGGTACTTGCTTATCAGAATATGTAAAGTGAGGTTGTTGAGTAGATTGTGATGGTATCTGAGATATTGAAGGTGATTGCACTTATACCTGAGACAGTTGATCATCCTGTACCAGATTCATGGGTGTTGACAATGGTGAATGAGAAGTCTTCCTTGGCTTAACTTACTCTTTAAGACCTACTAATACATTCATTGTCAATCCTTTGGAACTAAAAACAAAGGTTTTAAATTCTAGTTATATTTAAAGTCTTACATATTCCTCCCATCCCTGCACATCAAAGCTTCTTATATTTGTAAATAAGAATGAAATCAAGAAATATATTAAGACCTTCACATATATAGTTCATAAGACAATTCTCATCTAGGTTAGGCCAATGTAGTATTTAGAGTTCGTCAGAGTTGAGTTCCAAATTCATGTTTTAAGGAATTCTAAGTTCAGCAATGTTAGGTTGGCTATGTAAAACAAAGTGAATTTACAAAAAAAAACTTCAAACCTGCTTATCTTCTCCCTCAAATGTCAATAGACTATATCACTCCCAAAACCAGTCATTTCCGACTAGATGGCCAGACAGCTTGTAAGATGTACCTCGTTAATAAGGAAGAAAATTCAGCCATACAAAATTAACTTATGATTATGTATAAAATAGTCAAATTTATAGGATTTTATTAAATAAGGTTTGAAGAATACATTGGAAAGAGAATTCATATAGACTACATGATAGGCAAGTTTTTTCAAAAGTAAAATATCCATGTTTTCAAATTGTTTCAAAAAAAACTCTATTAGAATTTCTAGCAAGTGACCCACCTAATAGACCTCCATTAAAATTTATGGCTAAAACACTTGTCACTCCAATGAAATTGACCCTTAATCTTAGTAGTGATCATAGTTACAATATATGTTTACAATTTACAAAATTGGAATAACATATGCACAAAGAATTACTAGATAGAGTCTAAGTCAATAGAAATGTACCTGAAACTGAAGTATAATTTGTGACCATTTCTTTTGAATAAGTTGAATTAATGGTGGATATAGATCATTGAGAAGATTTAACTGAACCATTTTGCTCATGAGTAGCATCTCCGTATTTCAAGCTATATGACATAAATCCATCTTGGTTGTATGAAGATGATAAATTGGTAGGAAAATGAGTTGTCAAATCTTGACTCTGATTAGTAGCTATATTTGGCACTGGTACAGAGGGCAAGTGAATGGTTTGATGACCTAGTACTGACAGAGGTGGTTGGTGAACCTCAGAAAAATGTGTCTAAATTGGTTGAGAATAATGATCTTGATAAACTTGATGCTCAACTGATCTACCTAAAGGTGTGAACTGAGGGTGTGCCTCTTAAGCTTCCATAGTTGTTTTAGCTACTTCCCATGCTCTAGCTCTTCCAACCCAATCTTGTTAATTGTTGACTCGAGTGTTGTTACCTGCACCATTGTTATCAACAAAAAAAATCAACACTACAAAAGTAATGCCACTTGTATGTAAGTGGATTTAAAAATATATACACATTAATGGGGTAAAACTATCGATGCTTTTTCTACTTCCACATTACTCTCTGATTCTGAAGAGTACAGGAGCTGAAAGCAGTTGATTTAACCAGATCACTGAGAGTTCACATCTCATGGTGAGCATAATCTCGAGGGGGGTAGGGTATGTACACCTCTATAGACTTTAGCAGTCAAATCATTGTGCAAAAGGGGTCTCCTGAACCAAGTCCGTTAAAAGAAATTCAATAACAAGGCCCTAAACACAGTAAAAAACAATACCTGATGACTAGATGGAAGGACGGGAGGAACAAATGGAAATTGTGCACTAGGACCACCTAATTGAGGCCAGCCAGCCATTGAGGGTGGTGGTTCATTATGCTCCTGAACTTCCATTTCCACCGTTGGTACATGATGAAAATAACCAGATTGCTGAAGCTGGTGATAATCCTCACCAACATGTTGAAATTGTGCTTGCTGGTGGTTCACTTCATGGGAAGGTGGTACTTGCTAATCAAAATATGTAAAGTGGGGTTGTTGAGTAGACTGCGATGGTATCTGAGTTGTTGAAGCTGATTGCACTTGTACCTGATACAGTTGATCATCCTGTACCAAATTCATGTGTGATGACAATGGTGAATGAGAAGTATGTCATGGCTTAACTTACTCTTCAAGACCTCCTAATACATTTGTTGTCAATCATTTGGAACGGAAAACAAAGGTTTTAAATTCTAGTTATATTTAAAGTCTTACATATATCTCCAATCCTCGCACATCAAAGCTTCTTATATTTGTAAATAAGAATGCAATGAAGACATATATTTAATACCTTCACATATATAGTTGTACATAAGACAATTCTCATCTAGGTTAGGCCAATGTAGTATTTAGAGATCGTCAGAGTTGATTTCCAAATTTATGTTTTAATAAATTCTAAGTTCAACAATGTTAAGTTGGCTATGTAAAACAAAGTGAATTTACTAAAAAACAAACTTCAAACCTACTTATTTTCTCCCTCAGATGTAAATAGACTATATCGCTCCAAAAACCAATCATTTCCAACTAGATGGCCATACAACTTATAAGATGTACCTTTTTAATAGAGAAGAAAATTCAGCCATACTAAATTAATTTATGATTGTGTATAAAATAGTCAAATTCATAGGATTTTATTAAATAACCTTTGAATAATACTTTGGAAGGAGAATTCATATAGACTACATTATAGGAAAGTGTTTTCAAAAGTAAAATATTCATGTTTTCAAATTGTTTCGAAAAAAAAAAAACTCTATTTGAAGTTCTATAAAGTGACCCACCTAATAGACCTTGATGAAAATTTATGGCTAAAACACTTATCACTCCAATGAAATTGACCCTTA
>LPNX010544884.1:129811-171080 GCA_001517045.1 Pseudotsuga menziesii
TTAACTAAAGCACTTTTCTCATGAGTAGGAGCTCCGTCTTTTGAGTTGTAAGACATAAATCCATCTTAGTTGTATGAAGATGATAAATTGGTAGGATAATCAGTTGTCAAATATTGACTCTGATTAGTAGCTATATTCGGCATTGATATAGAGGGAAATTGAACAGTTTGATGACCTAGTGCTGCAAGAGGTGGTTGGTGAACATCAGAAAATTGTGTCTAAACTGGCTGAGAATAATGATCTTGATAAAATTGATGCTTAACTGATATACCTAAAGGTGTGAACTGAGGTTGTGCCTGCTAAGCTTCCATAGCTTCTTTAGTTGGTTCCCATGCTCTAGCTCTTGTATCCCAATCTTGTTCATTGTAGACTCCAGTTTTGTTACCTGCATCATTGCTATCAACAAAAAAATCAACACCACAAAACTAATGCCACTTGGATGTAAATGGATTTAAAAATATATACAGATATGGGGTAAAACTATCAATGGTTTTCCTACTTCCACATTACTCTCTGATCCTGAAGAGTACAGGAGGTAAAATCAATTGATTTAAGCAAATTAGTGAGAGTTCATATCTCATGGCAAGCATAATATGGAGGGGGTAGGGTATGTACACCTCTATTGATTTTATCAATCAAATCGTTGAGACTTTAGCAGTCAAATCGTTGTGTAAAAGGGGTCTCTTGAACCAAGTCCATTAAAAGAAATTCAATAACAAGGCCCCAAACACACTATAAAAACCAATATCTTATGACTAGATGGAAGGACATGAGGAATAGATGGAAATGGTGCACTAGGACCACCTAACTGAGGCCAGCTAGCCACTGAGGGCGGTGGTAAATTATTCTCCTGAAATTCCATTACCATCGTTGGTACAAGCTACAAATAACCAGAATGCTAAGGCTGGTGATAATCCTAACCAACATGTTCAAATTCTTCTTGCTGATGGTTCACTTCATGGGTAGGCGGTACTTTCTAATCAGAATATGTAAAGTGAGGTTGTTGAGTAGATTGCAATGGTATCTGAGTTGTTCCAGGTGATTGCACTTGTACCTAAGACAGTTGATCATCGTGTACCAAATTGATGGGTAATGACAATGGTGAATGAGAAGTCTTCCTTGGCTTAACTTACTCTTCAAGACTTGCTAATACATTTGTTGTCAATCATTTGGAACTGAAAACAAAGATTTTAAATTCTAGTTATATTTAAAGTCTCACATATTTCTCCCATCCTTGCACATCAAAGCTTCTTATATTATAAAGAAGAATGCAATCAAGAAATATATTTAAGACCTTCACATATATAGTTGAACATAAGATAATTCTCATCTAGGTTAGGCCAATGTAGTATTTAGAGATCGTCAGAGTTGATTTCAAAATTCATGTTTTAAGAAATTCTAAGTTCAGCAATGTTAAGTTGGCTATGTAAAACAAAGTGAATTTACAAAAAAAAAAACTTTAAACCTACTTATCTTCTCCCTAAAATGTCAATAGACTATATCGCTCCAAAAACCAGTCATTTCCGACTAGATGGCTAGACAGCTTGTAAGATGTACCTCGTTAATACAGAAGAAAATTCAGCCATACAAAATTAATTTATGATTGTGTACAAAATAGTCAAATTCATAGGATTTTATTAAATAAGGTTTGAATAATACTTTGGAAAGAGAATTCATATAGACTACATTATAGGCAAGTGTTTTCAAAAGTAAAATATCCATGTTTTCAAATTGTTTTAAAAAAAAACTCTATTAGAAGTTCTAGCAAGTGACCCACCTAATAGACCTCCATGAAAATTTATGGCTAAAACACTTCTCACCGCAATGAAATTGACCCTTAATCTCAGTAGTGATCATAATCCCAATATATGTTTACAATTTACAAAATCAGAATAACATATGCACAAGAAATTACCGGATAGAGTCTAAGTCAATAGAAGTGTACTTGAAACTGAAGTATAATTTGTGACCGTTTCTTGTGAATAAGTTGGATTAATGGTGGATATGGATCCTTGAGAAGAGTTAACTGAAACATTTTTCTCATGAGTAGTAGCTCCGTCTTTCGAGCTGTAAGACATAAATCCATCTTGGTTGTATGAAGATTATAAATATGTAGGATATTGAGTTGCCAAATCTTGACTCTGATTAGTAGCTATATTTGGCACTGGTACAGAGGGAAAGTGAACACTTTGATGACCTAGTGCTAGAAAAGGTGGTTGGTGAACCTCAGAAAACTGTGTTTAAACTGGCTGATAATAATGATCTTGATAAACTTGATGCTCAATTGATCTACCTAAAGGTGTGAACTGAGGTTGTGCCTGCTGAGCTTCGATAGCTGCTTTAGTTGCTTCCCATGCTCTAGCTCTTGCAGCCCAATCTTGTTCATTGCTAACTCTAGTGAATGTCCAGTGACTGAAATAGGATTTATAATATTTAATAATATGAATTCATCTTATACTGAAAACTAAAATTCGGAGCATATTTATCGGAAATTTCAATGGATGCAATACCTATAAACTCCCAAGCTTGTTGTTGACCCCAGCTTGTATTTTTCCAAGCTTGTAGTAAAATGATTAAAATGCACTCAGTTAGTTGAAACCAATTCAAACACTATAAAAGATGATTCTATCCACTGTGCATATGTTCAAACAAAATATATTACTGGTTAACAAAAAAATCAATGGAACAAAAATGAACACTACATCAAATGCAATCAAACCAGGTAGAGACAAAGCAAGAGCATGTAGAGAAGTGTCTGCTTAAGTGTGGATTTTCCCCGATGTTTTCCTTGAGAATAGATGTCCTATGGACTTGCACATCATGGAAGGAATGGTGCTAATAAGAAAATGAGAAATGGAGTTCATGGTTCCTTCAGGAAGGACTACACATGGAATGGATGTCTTATCATTTAGGAAGAAAAGACCTTTGGAATATCAGCCCTTTTCCATCTTCATTACTATACCCTGGCCCCATATTAGATAAGTTGTTGGTAAAGGAGATCATGCCATGAATTCATCTTATACTAAAAACTGAAATATGAAGCATCTTTATAGGAAATTTCAATGGATGCAATACCTATAAACTCCCAAGCTTGTTGGTGACCCCAGCTTGTATTAGTCCAAGCCTGCAATAAAATGATTCAAATGCACTAATTTAGTTGAAACTAATTCAAATAATATAATAGACAATTATGTCCATTGTGCATATGTTCAGACAAATATATTACTGGTTAACAAAAAAATCAATGGAAAAAAATGAACACCACATCAAATGCAATTAAACCAGGTAGAGACAAAGCAGGGGCATGTAGATAAGTGTTTGCTTAAGTGTGGATTTTCCCCAATGTTTTCTGTAACGTCCTCGACCCTCCGATCGGCGAAGAAGACGCTACCATACATCCAACATTCAGGTAACTATCCCCATGAACATGTACATACATATAGAAACCTGAATGCTTGAACATACTACATACTAAGATGCATAATCATCATATACATAGCGAAAACAAAACATACAATTCAGCATTCAACATGTCCATTATCATAATTCATTAACAGTAACTAAGATTGCAAAACAGATAAGTCAAGAATACTTATCTTATAAGAATGGTCCCACAACTAGCTACGTCACTACAACGTTCCACCCAACCATAGGCCAACGTGCTCCTTAATCTCTTAGCAATGCTGCCACCCCCAAGCTGGGAATGATTCCCCAAGGAATAAGGAACTATCAGGCTTACACATAGCCAAGGATAAAAAAACATTCCAACCCAACACAGTTGGGTTTATCAATAAATCCAAGAGCTGGGAAAGGCTAAATGCTAAGCTGGTGAGCTCATTACAAAGCTAGGGACACCTACACCAAAACTATCCTGACTTCTAAGACACCCACACACACCCAACACAAGGAGTCAGTCCCTTCTCTGCTACACAGTCCCTCAGGCCCTGGCTTCCCTTCCAGTGATATTCAGGGGTTGTGGAGAAGAAAACCAGCCCTCTAGCTCTGTCTGTGTGGTTCCCAAACACACCAGGTTTATCAAGCACACCAAGCCCTCTTCCCTACTCCAACACAGTCCAAAGACCAACCACTGCATACACGCAGTCAAACAAACGGTTCACATCTTGGACAGGGAAAACAATTCCTGAGTCATTCTTAGCCCTTTCGTGGCCAAAACGACTCCAAAATAACCTACAGTAGCCCCAATCATGACAGCAAACACAACCAATCAAAACGTGGGGAGATAATATCATGTTCTCAACAATGAAGCCACGAAAACTTACACAGTCGACAATGGAGGAAGTAAAACAGACTTCCAACCTGTGCATGGGGGGAATTTACACCAAACCCACAAAATATGGATGGATAACACACCAGATACCACTCTATGGAAAATGTGAATGACAGTCAGAACGAATCCCCTGCTTACTGCGTGAGACCAAACAGAAAGAATCCCAAAAGTTAGGAGTAGGACATCTCCCTTCATGAGGATGAGTGACAATGGAGAATGGTGAGTGGGAAAGTGTGGGAGTGTGCCCCTGTAGTCATGGTGAGAGTGGAATAATGGGTGTAGTCATTTCTTCCACCCAACGTGAGGTTCGATTTGCTGGTGGAGTGTGTGTGTGGGCAAGGACTGACAATCCTACCACACTCCACTCCCCAACAATAACTTCCTCAACTACTCAGCAGAACATTTAAGGTGGTAGTTGGATGAGACAAGGGAAGGTGAGTGAAAAGGGTGGTGACACATGGATTTTCCCCCAATGGGCTCAAGGTTTAACACTCCCCCTCCTTATCCTTAGGAAAATCATGCCCTTTTCAATATGGTTGCAGTGAACATAGTTGGTTGGGTTTATTTAACTAAAATGCACATTTATATTGTGAAAAAACTTAATATATGCCGTATACTACGATAGACCATCAACAATGATTCTGTTTGCTAAAACATAACACAACTAAATCGATGGTGGGGATTTTTCCTTTAGCTCCACCATTCATTACAATATATACATCATGTACATTTAATGCAACAGGGTCAAAACCAGGGTGTTACATTCCCCTCCCCCTTCAATAGCACTGTCCTCGGTGCTTTACAAAATTTGAACAAAATGCTACACTGGTACCGCCTCGGTGTTCTATAGAATTGAAAAAAAATGGATGTGTCGATCGCATGGCATCCTCCAGCTCCCATGTAGCCTCTTCAGGTCCGTAGTGCTCCCATTGCACCTTTACCTAACCTATGACCTGGTTTCGGAGCATTGTGACCTCCTGTCGAGGATGTGCATTGGCTCGATTTGGAACTCTCCCTCAGGTTCCACCTGAATCACATGCCAATTTATCACATGGTTAGGATCATGTACATATTTCTTAAGAAAATAAACATGAAAAACATGATGAGCTCTAGTACTAGCAGGCAATGCAAGTCTATATGCAATTGGCCCTATTCTTTCAAGCACTTCAAACGGCCCACAATATCTTGGTGACAACCTGGCACAACTTCCAAGCTTCAAGGAAATCTTCCTTGCCCTCACTCTGAGGTAAAAATGATCCCCAACACTGAACTCCCTGTTCACCCAATGCTTGTCTGCATAGCTTTTATGTCTGTCCTGTGCTGATTTCAGAGTTTGCCTGATCTTTACAATCTCTTGTTCCATTTCCTTAAGTAATTCTGGTCCAAGCACAACCCTCTTCATTGGATTATCCCAAGTCACTGGTGTCCTACACGTTCTTCCATACAAATATTCTTACGAGCTCATCCCCAAGGATGCCTGCTATCCATTGTTATAAGCAAACCCTACCAAGTGCAAGTAATCTTCCCACTTGGTTGGTTTTTCCATCATGTACATGCAAAGCATGTCTTCAAGCACCTGTTTAACTCTCTCTATCTTCCCACCCATCTAAGGATGGTAAGCAGTGCTGAAGTTTAGCTTTGTACCCAAATCTGCAAATAACCCCTTCCAAAAATTGGAAGTGAACTTGACATCTTGGTCAGAGACTATTGCCTTCGGCAATCCATGCAATTTTAAAATCTCCTTCATGAATATCTTTGCAATGTCATCAGACTAATGCGTAGACTTAACCGGTATAAAATGTGTTGCCTTAGTCAACTTGTCCACCACAACCATGATGGAATCATGTTGTCTCCAAGTCATCGGCAATCCTGTGATAAAATCCATGTAATTAAATTCCCATTTCCATTCTGGAACTGGAAAAGGCTGTAACAAACCCACTGGATGTTGATGCTCAACCTTTACCTACTGCCATTTCATGTACCTTGAAATGTATTAAGCCATATCTTTTTTCATTCCTAGCCAAAAGTACTGCTTTCTGGCTATAGCAATTGTCTTCTGGTATCCTCGGTGACCAGACTACAGAGCTTGATGGATTTCATCCCGAACAAATCTCCTCAAATCTACTACATTGGGAATATAAATTCTGCCCTTATAAGTAGGAAGCCCATCTTCTTTCAATTTATCTCCCTCATACCTCTTCTCAAGACTTTGCTGTTGTAATTTTTCTTTTACCTTCTCATACAATTCATTTCCAATAGTATGATTAACAATCTGCTGCCTCAAATCTAATTGTAAAATACTAAGAGATGCCACATGCATTTCCTGCACCTTCCTGCTGAGTGCATCGGCTACCTTATTCTTTTTTTCCTTTATGTGCCTGATTTCAAAATCAAACTCACATAAAAATTCCAGCCATCTTGCTTGCCTAGCATTCAGAGTAGGCTGATCAAATAGATACTACAGACCACAATGGTCTGTCCTGAGTTCAAATCTTCTACCCATCAAGTAATGCCTCCACATCTTGAAAGCATGTACTATGGATGCAAGCTCTGGATCATGAGTGGCATAGTTCTTCTCATGCTCCTTCAACTTTCTCAACTCATAACATATCACGTGGTTGTCTTGCATAAGGACTCCTCCAAGCCCTTGTCCACATGCATCGGTACACACCACAAAATCCTTCTTGGGATCTGCAACTTTCAATACTGGTGCACTGGTGAGAAGATTTTTCAACAGCTGGAATATTTCTTCACACCTCGAAGTCCATTCGAACTTCATCCCCTTCCTTTTCAAAGAAGTGATGGCATGTGCAACTTTGGAGAATCCTTCAATGAACCTCCGATAGTATTCGGCAAGTCCCATAAAATATCTTACATCTGTCACATTTCTTGGAGTAGGCCAATTCATAATGGCTTCAATCTTTTCATGGTCCACAGATATACCCTCCTCTGAGATAATGTGACCCAAATACTGAATTGTATCTCTATAGAAGTCACACTTGCTCAGCTTTGCATACAACTGATGCTCCCTGAACAATTGCAATGTCAATCTCAAATGCTTTTCATGTTCTTCCTCATTCTTAGAATAAACAAGAATGTCATCAAGGAAAACAAGAACAAACTTGTCCAAATATCTGCTAAAGACACTATTCATAAGGCACATAAATGTAGCTGGTGCATTTGTGAGACCAAATGGTACCGCTACAAACTCATAATGTCCATACCTTGTCTTGAATGAGGTCTTATGAATTTCTTCATCCTTGATTCTCACCTGATGGTAACCAGACCTCAAGTCAATCTTGGAAAATACCTTTTCTCCTCTCATTTGATTAAATAGGTTATCAATCCTAGGCAAAGGATATTTATTCTTCACAGTAACCTTGTTTAATTGTCTATAATCAATACATAACCTGAGTGTACCATCTTTCTTCTTTACAAACAGAACTGGTGCTCCCCAAGGAGACACACTTGGTTAGATACACTTCTTTTCCATCAGCTCTTGTAGTTGCATTTTCAACTCTAGCATCTCTGGTGTACTCATCATGTAGGGTGTCTTGGACACTAGTGCTATTCCTGGCACAAGTTCAATTATGAAATCAATGACCCTCTTTGGAGGAAGCTCTGGAATCTCATCAGGAAACACATCCTTGAATTCTTGTAACACTTGATAGTTCTCCAACCTAGGAGTTTCATCTCCTGTTGCCTTCAAAATATGAGTTGCATACAATTGACAACCTTTCCTGCAGAACTTCTTTAACTGCATTGCTAAAACCTTCCTTACTGAAATTAGCTTTGGAATACCTTTCACAACTATTGGGTTCCCTTCTTCATCCATGCATTCAAAAGTCTTGTTGTAACAATCAAGCTTCACTCTTTGAGCTTCTAACCAATCCATTCTAATGAGAACATCATAGGAACCAAGTGGTAGAACATTCATATCTACACATGTGATCAACCCATCCATGACCAATGGACATTTCTCTATCACTTCACTGACCTTTCTCTTAGTCCCAATGGCTAGCTAAACTAACCAATATTTTCTATGCTTCACTTTCTTAAAAGCACAAATCTCAACTACTCTAGGAGTAATGTATCTGTGAGTAGAACTAGGGTCAATCAAAATAGAAACAAATTGTTCAACAATCTTACCTACAACTTCAACCATAATTAACTGGTGATCTTCTTGGTGGTCCTCCAGTGCTGCATAAATTATAGGGACTGCCCTTGCTACTTGACCCATTGTTTCTGCTTCTTGAATGTTATAAGATGGTCTTGCACTCTCATTCTTGAGTGGACAAGTTCTGCACAGGTGGGATCCTCCACATCTCCAACATTGAAGTGGTCCTCTATTCTGTTGTGGATCCTTAGGCTTTTCTCCTGTCACTCCAACTGGCTTACTCGCAGCTTGGGACGGTTGCTTCTGCTGATTCTTGAAGTTAGAAGGTTTGAAACCCTTATTTATTTTGTTAAACTTCTCATTCTTCTTTTCCTTCCATGGCTTATGGTAATCATGTTTACTTTTTCTTTGCTCATAGGAATACTTAGCCTTCCTTATTACTTCTTTAAGAGTTCTAGGTTCGTAAAACTCAATTATGTCTTTGTAAGATAGAGGAAATCCACTCAGAAACCACTGGACCTTCACTTTTTCATCTCTGACATACCTGACATACCTCAATAGTTCCAAGAATTAATTTGCATACTCTTCCATGGTCTGCTGTCCTAATATCAGCTCATGGAATTCCTTAATCTTGTCATCATAATACCTATCAGAGAGGTATTTATGCTTGAAATACTTCTTGAACTGTTTCTACTTCAGTCTCTTTTCACTGATCCTCTTTACTTGCTTGAAGTGTTCCCACCAGATGGATTCTCTTCCATTCAGATTGAATATGGCAACTCTTGCCTTCATGTTTCCTGAATAATCCTGAACTTAAAAATACTTCTTTATCCCAAGAAACCAAGCTTCAGCCTCTTGTCCAATCTTTACCTCACCATCAAATGTAGGAGGTTTAACTTTCTTAAATTCATCCTGATAGGGATCCCTATGGTGTCTCTTTCTTTTTATTTTACGAGAAGATGAACTTGAATCCCTACTAGATTCTTCAGAGTGAGATGATCCACTCGAAGTCCTTCTCCTTCTCCCAATACTAATCTTACTACCTTCTAGTCTTGTTGTACCCCGTACAGAGTCTATCTTTCTTTGCAAGTCTGTCAAACTCTGCAACATGGCAGCATTCAACTAATGCTTCTCTTCTTGGGCTTTAATCAAGCTCCTCTAGGTGGCTGCAATATCTAACAGTGTCTCTTGGAATATCCTTCCATTAGACTTTATGTCATCATTTCCATTACGGACATTTTCTCCCATGGCATCTCTCGCATGCTCGTAAGAATCTCAAGCATCATATCCATCATGGGTTCTCATAGTTGAACCACCACTTTCCTTACCACACTGCTCTACCTGGAATATTGCTCTTGAAGGTGACTACGATTCTGCAAACGTGTTAGTAACAAAAAAATATTAGATACATACCTTGATAAAAACAGAACTACTTACCTTCTCCTAGAAAATCATAAAATAACCATTTTACTAAAACACAAAATCTTTCTCCTTGTCAGTCCTGTAATTCACTGACAATATGCTGAAAAACCACTGAAAAATAGTTGAGAAACTACTTGAAAAATCTCCTAGAAAAACCCAAATTTCCTTGTATAGAATCGGCATTTCGATGGTCAAAACCACTAGCTTCTTCCAATATCCATCGGCGGTCAGTTCATCTACTTTTCTCCGGTGTGTCGAGTCCGTAGTCATCTAGGCTTCCAATATTTATCGACGATGCCAGGATATTGGCGATCGGATCCACTAAGCACTACCACGTCGGTGATCAGATCCTCTACTCATCGGGCGGCTAGTTCCATGGGCAGTCGCAACGGTGGCCAATGAACTCTCTACGTTTTTTGTGGCCATAACCCTATCGACGGTCAAAGAAACTAGCAACTACGGCGTCAGACGATTAGTCCCATAGACGTCTGCAACAGCGGTCAACAAGCCCACATGGCAGCCGTGGTCCACAAACCCATCGGTGGATCGGAGCAATTGACCACTATGTTTCGGCGATCCGAAACTGAATGGGTCTGTTGTGTTGGTGACCCAAACCACTAAAATTCTATGACATTGTGGTGTTCCAGATAGCAATTTACCTCTGATGTGTCAGTGATCGGAAACATTATTCATCGGATGGTTAGTCTCTTAGACGGTCACAACGGTGGGTTCACCAGCCGTTAAATTTTTTCGATCGGCGGTCGAAACAACTATCCATCGAGAGGATAGTTCGCTAAACAGATGCAATGATGGAATCACAAATAACTAAACTTTCTGTTGACGTCCATCGGCGATTTCATCAACTAACTTCTACCGAACGTCGATGGGTTTAACACTTAGACAAATTTCCAAAACTTTCTTCTTCTTCGTGTGGACCATAACATCTGTTGACGGTCGAAACCACTAAGTTCTACGTGTCGACGATCGAAGCATCGGTGGTTTGAACTCCTAATCATCAGAGTGCTAGTCCACATGGCAGCCACAATGGCAGACTAACAAACAACTAAATTCTTCCACGGTGTCTGTGAACCCAACAACTATTTTCCACCGACGGCATCGACGGTCCGAACAACTAAATTTTGCCAATGCCGAAATTCAATACCGGGTGCTTCTTCAGCTACATCGAGCTGACATTTCGGCGATCTTCAGCCGATATTTGCTAAAACTATGGCTCCCACATCCACTAAGTTCCACTAATGGTCGACGAACACTTAGAAAAATTTTCCTCCAATTCCATGTCGGCTACGCGATCAGCTAATTCTTGCCAATGCATCGGCTCAGGAATCTTCTAATCTTTGTCGATCAAATCGACTAAGCTTTTCCAATGACCGAGCCTATATTAGACGGCCTTTCAACTAGCTTTCCACTACATCGGAAAGGCTTCCCACTAAGTCTTCCGATGCGTCGACGGTCTGTCACTTAGAAAAAATTTCTTCAACGAAATTTTTCTATCATTCATAGATTTCTTTCTACTATGCTCTAGCAACCTACTTCTGCTAACTGGTTCTTCATGGCCCGTAGAGGCCCATGCTACAACATAAGCTCTGATACCACACTGTAACGTCCCTGACCCTCCGACTGGTGAAGAGGACACTACCATACATCAAACATTTGGGCAACTAGCCCCATGAACATGTACATACATATAGAAACCTGAATGCTTGAACATACTACATACTAAGATGCATAATCATTCATATACACAGTGGAAACGAAACATACAATTCAGCATTCAACATGTCCATCATCATAATTCATTAACAGTAACTAAGATTGCAAAATAGATTAGTCAAGAATACTTATCTTATAAGAACTTTCTCGCAACCAGCTACGTCGCTACAGCGTTCCACCCAACCATAGGCTAGCGTGCTCCTTAATCTCTCAGCAACGCTGCCACCCCCGAGCTGGGCATGATTCCCCAAGGAATAAGGAACTAGAAGGCTTACACATAGCCAAGGACAACAAAACATGCCAAGCCAACACAGTTGGGTTTATCAGGCCATCCAGGAGCTAGGAAAGGCTAAATGCTAAGCTGATGAGCTCATTACAGGGCTAGGGACACCTACACCAGAACTATCCTGGCTTCTAAGACACCCACACACACCCAACACAAGGAGTTAGTCCCTTCTCTGCTACACAGTACCTCAGGACCTGAATTCCCTTCTAGTGCTATTCAGGGGTTGTGGAGAAGAAAGCTAGTCCTCTAGCTCTATTTGTGTGGTTCCAAAACACACAAGGTTTATCAAGCAAACCAAACCCTCTTCCCTAATCCAACACAGTTAGAAGACCAACCACTGCATACATGTAGTCAAACAAGTGGTTCACAACTTGGATGGGGAAAACAATTCCTTAGTCATTCTTGTCCCTTTTATGGCCAAAATGACTCCAAAACAACCTACAACAACTCCAATCATGACAGCAAACACATCCAACCAAAACATGGGGAGACAATAGCACATTCTCAACAATGAAGGCACGGAAACTTACACAATTGGAAATGGAGGAAGTAAAACAAACTTCCAACCTGTGCGTCGGGGAAATTTACACCGAACCCTCAAAATATGGATGGATAACACACCAGATACCACTCTGTGGAAAACTTGAATGACAGTCAGAACGACTCCCCTCCTTGTTGTGTGAGACCAAACAGAAAGAATCCCCTCCGTGAGGAACAGGACGTCTCCCTTCGTGAGGATGAGCAACAATGGAGAATGGTGAGTGGGAAAGTGAGGGAGTGTGCCCCTACAATCATGGTGAGAGTGGAATAATGCGCATAGTCATTTCTTCTTCCCAACATGAGGTTTGATTTGCTGGAGGAGTGTGCGTGTGGGCAAGGACTGACAATCCTGCCACACTCCACTCCCCAGCAATAACTGCCTCAACTACTCAGCAAAACATTTAAGGTGGTAGTTATATGAGACAAGGGAAGGTGAGTGAAAGGGTGGTGACACATGACTTTTCCCCCAATGGGCTCAAGGTTTAACATTCCCCCTCTTTATCCTTAGTAAAATCATGCCCTTTTCAATATGGTTGCAGTGAACATAGTTGGTTGGGTTTATTTATTTAAAATGCACTTTTACATGATGACAAAACTTAATATATGCCGTATACTATGATATACCATCGGCAACGATTCCGTTCGCCGAAACATAACACAACTAAATCGATGGTGGGGCTTTTTCCTTTAGCTCCACACCACGATTCATTACAATATATACATCATGTACATTTAATGCAATGGGATCAAAACCAGGGTGTTACATTTTCCTTGAGAATAAATGTGTGTGGACCTACACATCATGAAAGGCATGCAACTAATAATAAAATGAGAAATGAAGTTCATGGTTGCTTCAGGCAGGACTGCACATGGAATGGATGTCTTATTAGTCAGAAAGCAAAGCCCTCTAGAAGATCATCCCTTTTCCATATTCATGAATATACCATGGCCCCATATCAGATAAACTATCAATAAAGGATATCATGCCATGAATTCATCTTATACTGAAAACTGAAATTCAGTGCATTTTTATAGGTAGTTTCAATGGATGCAATACATGTAAAGTCCCAAGCTTGTTGGTGACCCTAGCTTGTATTTGTCTGATCCTTCATTAAAATTATTCAAATGCACTAAGTTAGTTGAAGCCAATTCAAACACTATAACAGATGATTCTATCCATTGTGCAAATGTTCAAACAAATATATTACTGGTTAACAAAAAAATCAATGGAACAAAAATGAACACTACATCAAATGCATTTAAGCTAGGTAGAGAAAAAGTAGGGGCATCTAGAGAAGTGTCTGCTTAAGTGTGGATTTGCCCCGATGTGTTCCTTGAAAATAAATGTCTATGGACCTACACATCATGGAAGGCATGGTGCTAATAAGAAAATGATAAATGAAGTTCATGGTTGCCTCACGCAGGACTGCACATGGAATGGATGTCTTATCATTCAGGAAGCAAAGCCCTCTGGAAGATCAGTCCTTTTCCATCTTCATGACTATACCATGGCCCCATATCAAATAAACTGTCAGTAAAGGAGATCATGCCATGTTGCCAATTTTCATTGCTTAAATTTAATATTTCTCCTACATGGCAACTACTGAGCTTTCAATTCATCATAACTCCGAAAGAGCCACCTTTCATCTAGAGGCCAAACCATGTAGAGTCTCTTAATTATGGTGCTAGATGTAGTGAAAAGAAAGTTCTCTCGAGTGTTGTCTCAAGGTTGAGAGTGTAATATTCAAAGTGATGGCACTAAACTGAGAATGTGATATTCCAAGTGCTATCCCACAGTTGATAAATGATGGATCTAAGCAAGTAAATTGATTAGGCTTGTGTACCAAGTTCTGAAAGGATGTAGCTTGTTCCTCTAGTCCTGTCAGCCACAGTAGATGTTTCGAGAGATGAGAATAATATAAGTCATATACACTGTAATTATGACCTTTCTCTCCAAGTCTCCCCCTTCCACTCATTATGACATTTCTCATTCTTTTCCCACAAACCAATGGCTCCAATATGTTGGAATGAATAATTGTATCTAGCAATGGTAGGTTTATCCTCTGAAATATAGATTGAGAGTTGATGCTCAAGCACAAACCTTGTAGGGTTACTATATATATATATATCAGAAGCCACACATGTGGCTGATCTACAGCATTTGATGCTCTATGTTTTTAATTGGATCAGAATTGATGTTTCTTGCTTACTATGAATGCTAGAACTCTTTCCAGAGAAAGCTAAGGAAGATCCCCAATGATAGTATAAAATATTTAAGGATGGCTGCAAAAATCCAACTAGAAACCATTCTAAATACTAACTAGTCATATTACAAAAAAATTAAAGGCTGACTGCAAAACTCCCACTGGATACCATTCTAAATATTACAGATATGGGCAAAAAACAAGAAAGCAAGGAGAGTAGTACAAGCAAGAACTTGGATTATATGGCTGATCTACTGCATTTGATGCTATATGTTTTTAGTTGGATCAGGATTGATGATTCTTGCTTACTAGAATGCTAGAACCCTTTCCAGAGAAAGCTAAGGCAGATCCCTAGTCATAGTATAAAAAACTTGAAAACTCCGACTGGCAACCATTCTAAAGATTACACTCTATAGATATGAGCAAAAAAGAAGAAAGCAAGGAGAGTACTAAAAACAAGAACTAGGCTTCTCACTATAAGTAAGAAGAGGAGTTGATGTGTTAGAAAACACAATTACAAGTGTTAGAGGGTGGAAACATTTACAAGCATAGTTACAAGAATCAATAGAGTTACTTGAGTAGTCGCAATTTTAACTTGGCTTTGGAAAAACACAAGCTTAAGCAGATGCAAGGAAAAAAAACCAGACAACACCAATTTCAACCCCTATTTTTTATTTATTTTTCTTTTGCATCTTCAATGGTATATAAACTAATTTATCTTACATTTTTTCAATGTATTTGAGCCATATGTTAATTTGGATAGTTTATAAAATTGTATCCCAACTAATGGATTTGTTGCAAAAATTGCGTTGTATTTGTACCTCCCCCTTCTCATCCGAAATCCTTGAAATGTTTCCAAGTAGAGTCCCTCTCTCTAAGCATTTTGATAAAAAAAAATTAGCATTGCCTTCAATATTTTGTTATCCCTTCTCTAGTGGTGCTCTTCCTAATGTTAAAAAAGCTAATCTTAGTAGAAAAATATGCCAGGCCAAAGTGTAGGAGTTCCACTCAGACACAACAAATACTTGGCAGCAAAAATCATTCAAACTAAGGATTTTTTTTCCCTATTTGGCATTTATATTTGACACCTGTGATTTTTTCTATCCACCTGTGCATTGAACTCATGCAGGTATCACACACAAGTTATTAATGGGTCAGGGTCTAACCCATAAGTACTTGCATGCCTCACTTACTGCTGATGAGTACGACTTGGTGGCAGAAAGTTAGGCTTGAGATCTAGTTAACTCATCACAGCAGTAATGCCAAGCACTGTTCAACGCTGAGGTAATCAAACTCAGACAATTTTTTTCAACTATGCTTCCCAGATTGCTCTTCACAATTTATTCGTCTTAAAATTTTGTTTTTCAATATTCCTTAGCACATAAGTCTTGGACAGTGAAAGGTACTTCGACTGAGTTATAGGCTGTTTTATCCTCAATTAAGAAAGGGAAAATACTTGTTCCTGATGGCTCATTATTGGAATTGGGTTTTATGACTTCTCGAATCTTGTAGAAATATCTGTTGGATGTAGTGGAAAAATCAAAACCTTCTAGAAAAGCATTGGGAGCTTTAAAGTTTAAACACAACTTTTATAGATTTTATTCCTAAGAAACAGAAGTGCAACACTTCTGACAACTATAGGCTTATTTTTTTAAGCAATCTCATTTATAGGATTATTCAAAAGAGATCGAAGGGTATTATATCAGGTTTTGTATTAGAAGATTCCTCTACAATAGATGAATTCTTGATGTTGTTAGAACTTGGATAAGCACAAGAACACCCAGAATCAACAAAGCAGTATAGTAGGATCTTATCGTTCGTTGCCATTTAGAGATAGCAATGTTAGCACAGGAGGATTTCTCATTTGCATTCACAAAAGCGAACTCATTTTTTTGAGTTACAAAAATAAATTTTGAGATATGGATTTAATATTTATGATTTTTCCCACTATACTATATCGACAGTATGTGGTTCATAGTTAAGTGATTGGGCTATTTTCTTTCCCGAGTAGTAGTTTGTTGGACTTTTAGAAAGAGTTATCTAGTTGCTCCTTTTCCAGAATACAACTTTTATATCTCCAGCCAGTGGGAATCGTATGCACTTATCTTCTCAAGGCATGAACTTGTTGTAGCACAATCCAATTATCTTCTCGAGTACACATATACAATGAAGATACAAAATGCATACAAAATATAATGGTTCAAGCATCTTTGAAACTAATTGGCACATCCCCTGTTTATGGCTGATCTTGAAACAAAGGCAATATTGTTTTTGGTTAAAACGTATGTTTTTTTCCCTTCATGAAATACACATCAAAGGGAATCTGTTTGGCACTACCCTTCAATTTGTGGATGGTACCCAGGAAAAAAATTAAAATACATTCTACAAAATCTCAAGGAAGTTCAACACAGGCTCAAGGCCATTGCAACAATACACTCATTATGAGCTCAATATGTCACTTGTATGACTTGAACCTAGGTGGGGTGGATAACATGCCTATCAACTACTTGGAAAAGACCTAGTTTAAAAGAACTTATGTTTTCACTAGCCCTGAAGATAGATTATATTTTACTTGCACTGGTTGCAATCTTAATATATCCATAGAAATATCAAATATGACTTGGTTTTGTTCCAATTGGATTATTCTGCATCCTTTCTGTAATTAGTAGATAACTGGACCATTTCCATTCAAACCAAGAACTTGACAAGTATTAGTGATTAACTTAAAATAAGTTAGCATGGTTTCAAGTGCTTCCCTGTGATACTAGAAAATATAAAAATCATGTTTGTGTGTTTACACTGCCCCCATTCTATGTTTATATTTTCATTTTTATATTTATTTGAAGATGCCAAATTTACAGTGTTGATCTATAGATGGCCTATCTGTTATATATATCATTGTTATTTGGTAATGTGTGGTCATATTTGTAATATACTGCAACCTTATTCTCAAGGGTTACATAATAAAGGGACCATGAATCTGTACATATTTTAATTTTGACTTTAGATTGAGATTTTTCAATTCTGAGCTGTTTCTCTGTAGATATGCTTATTTTGGTATTAGATTGGGAATTATGTGTAGTTTCTCTGTAAACAAATATGAATGATTTATTTCTTATGAAGATTTGATGTCTTCCAATAGTCCTTCTCCATTTGTTTCCTTCAAATGGTTCTCTTTGATGTGATTGTGCAAGGCACCATAAAAACCTTGATATTGCCATTTGTATAAGGTGGAGAATGAAGTGTAAACTATTGAAACCCTTTTCTTGATGCTGCTATACTTTGCAAAGTTCTAGGTCTTTTCTAAAACATGAATATTTTGTGTTTAAATAGATAGATGGGAAATACCTTATAATTCAAAATGATCTACATTTCAGCTGAAACAAAAACATGAGAAATTTCTATGAAAGGTTTGTTTGGCACAACTTTATTACCACATTTTAATATTCAAATTTGACTTTAGAATACATCTGAGGGCATTGGAGGATTGTCATGTATTTAATTTTTTTCACTAAGTTGAGTTGTAATAATGTGCTTGTTTTAGCTGAGGTACATATGTGTTTATAACTTTATCCAAGTTGTTGTTGATGGTGTATGGAAAGCTTGTCCTGAAGCTGGTGGAGCAATTGTATTTTGAAGCTTAAATGGTATGATTTTTGACATGTATTCTACTAGATTGATGAATTATATTTGAATTTTTCCTTTGTGATCAAGATACCTTTCTTATCTTTTGTCCTGCATTGCAGGTGAATTGGTCTGTCCTGCATATCATGAACTTTATGATGATACACCATTGGAATTACCTAGTCAATGCCCTTATTCATGTAATATGAATGGGGAATGCATAAAGAGGAAGTGCCATTGCTTCTTTGCATTTATTGGTGATGGCTGCAATACAAGTAAGTTCCTTCTATTGAATGTTAATGAGTTAGCGGGCAAGTAAGATTCTAGGTACCTCCAGATATAAAGTGTGCATTAATATTCTACTCCAGTTTATATTTTCTCTTTGAATTTATCTCAGATAGAGCTTATTAACTACAGGAACTTGCCCTGTTGAATGTAGTAGGAATGGTACATGTAACCCAACCAGAGTATGTGAATGTGAACCAGGTTATACTGGTGTAGACTGCTCAACTGGTATGATTGTATTTTCTTTTGGTATCTTTCCTGTTACCACTTTAATTTTCTGGAATGTCGTTTGCTGAACACTGATATAAATAATATTTTAGATTTCCTATATCCAAGGACTCTATCATTTTTATTTGAAAGAAGACTTTACAATTGGGTATTGATTTTGCAACTAGTTGTGATTAGTAGTGTAGCCTACATGGTGGGGTTTATGATAATGGTGTTTGTGAGTTCTGGTGCTCATATTATGCAAGATATACATGCCAAAACAACAATGTTCTCTTTTCAAATCTATCAATGTGTGGAGATGTCCTCGTTTGATACCCCTAGTTTTGACTGGGGTTGCATTGCAAGGTACATGATGTATATATTGTAATTAATCATGGTGGGGAGCTAAAGACAAAATCCCCACCATCTATTTGGTTGTGTTATGTTTCGACAATTCGGATCGTTGCTGATCGTATATCGTGCTATCTGGCACATAATAGTTTTGGCATCATGTAAATATGCACATTAATTAAAATGAACCTACAGCCAACTATGATGGTGCAATGTTAATGAAAAGGGCATGATTTTCCTAACGATAAGGGGGAGGGAATGTTAAACCTTGAACCTATGGGGAAAATACATGTGTCAACCACCCATTTAAACTTCTATTGTCTGTTAGTTGGGAGCAGTTATTACTGAGTAGTGGTGGGTGTGGCAAGGCTGTCAGTCCTTGCACACATGCCGACTCCACCAGCGGACTCTTCCTCTTCACGTCACTTGGACAGAGGGGAAACATTCCATTCTCTCCACTCTCCCACGAATCCACTCTTAGGAGGTTTTGGTCTTGCTCATTCTCACGTAGGGGGTCGTTCTCTCATCCTCATGCGCAAGAAGATATTGGGGGGATCATCCTGCCGGAAGTCGGGACTCTGTTCTTTTGGGGGTCGATCTTCGATCTGTGCGTTGAACCCTGTTCGGTAGAGGTTGCGTTCTGCCCTCTATGCAGGTTGAGAGCTCACAGTTGTCCTTTGTATACATGTGGTTTTTGCTATGAGTTTGGGATTCTCCCATTGTTTTAGTGGTAAAAAGTGTGGCTGTTGTTCCTTCCCTAGTTTTGGGTTGCTGTGGGTGCAATCATCTTTTGGGTCGCCGCTGAGTTTTTTTGGCCATGCTAGGGTCAAGAACAACTCTAAATCACCTTGTTTGGCTTAAGCCACATCCACCATTTTGGGGTGTTACCCTGTTTCCTTATGTTTCTTCACAGAGTTGTGAAATGATCTTGTTTTACTGCGGGTATGCAGTGGTTGGTATTCAGACTGTGTGGGGCGGGATTGAAGGCTGGGTATGCTTGAGAAACCTGGGTTTGGGAGCCACACAGAGAGAGTTATATGGTTGTCTTTCTTCTCCACAACCCTAGAAGAGCACTGGAAAGGGAATTTGGGGCCTGAGGGACTGTGAAGAAGAGAAGGGACTGATTCCTGGCGTCGGGTGTGTGTGGGTTTCTTAGAAGTCAGGCTAGCTCCAATGTAGGTGTCCTTAGCTTTTCAATGAGAATACCAGTTTAGCATTCAACGTTTCCTAGCTCCTTGACGACCTGTTAAACCCAACTGTGTTGACTTGGCTATATTGTGTATCCTTGGCTATGTGTAAGCCTGCTTAGTCCCTTATTCCTTGCGGAATCATGCCCAGCTCGGGGGTGGCAGTGTTGATTAGAGATTGATGAGCACGCTGGCCTATGGTTGGGTGGAACGTTGCAGGGACATAGCTGGTTGTGGGATGAGTTCTTACAAGATGAGTATTCTTCACCATTTTGTCTCTACAGTTATATTTATTATTAATGAATAATAATGAACATGTTGATGCTCGAATGTATGCTTGCTTCTGCTGTATGTTTATTAACCATGCATCCTTGTATGTTTTATGTTTCAAGCATTGTATTTCAGCATTATATGTATGTTCATGTTCATGGGGATACTTTCCCATAGGTCTTTTATGGTTTGGTAGCGTCCTCTTCGTTGGTAAGAGGGTCGGGGATGTTACAGTGTGGTATCAGAGCAAAGGTTGCAGCATGGGCCTAAATGAGCCGTGAAGATGCAGTGATAGAACCATTATTGTAGCATTTGTGCCTCAGAGGGCCATGAAAGATTAGCTATCAGAGGCAGGTTTCCTTCTGCCCAGCAGATATCAGAAATTATGATATAAAAATTCCTGGAAAAATTTTGTTGAAACATTTCTAAGTGATAGACTGTCGGCGCATCGAAAGACTTAAAGGGAAGCCCTTCCAATGCAGCGGATGGATTAGTCTAACAACCATCTGATACAGACCCCGTCGACTGTGAAGACTAGTCGATTTGATCAACAAAATTTAGAAGAAGTCTGAGCCGATACATCGACGGATTTTAGTTGTTTGGATCGGCGACAATTAGTTGATCACGCAGCCGACGCGGAGCCTAGAGGAAAAATCTTCTAAGTGTTGAAAATATTGGAATTCGGTGAAGTTCAGAAGCTGTCAGTGATCGACGGAAGAAAGAATATGCAGACGTCGATACATCGGCTCTGTATAGCTAAAGATCGTCGAAACGGCGACGATAATTAGTTGTTCAGATCACCGATAATTAGGTGATGGAAATGCCAATATGTCGGCAGGAAAAAGGTGAAGGAACCAAGGAAAAGGGAGGAATTTTCGCCAAAATTTAGATGATGAAAGTGTCGATGATACGTCAATGGAGGATAGAAGATGTAAGCTCCGAAATGACGATGGAAAAGACAGGAAGTTAGTTGGTGAAGCCGCTGACAGCGATAGCGGAAAGAAGATTAAAGAGAAAATTTCAAAAAATTTCTAAGTCATGAAACCATCGACGATCGGCAAAGTTTAGAGGTTTGGATCACTGATCATTGGGCGATGAAGTCGCCAAAACGTCATCGCCATCGGTGAAGTTTATAAGATTGGAGCATCGATCGGCAGAAGTTAGTTGACAGAACCACTGAAATGTCGTCTCACTTAGTTGGAACCATTAGCGAAATTTAGAGGATGGAGCCACTGATGTGGCAACGGACGTCAAAAGAAATTAGTTTTTTTGGTTGCCGATGGATATCGAAAAAATTTAGTTGATTGTGCGTCTTCCATTGCGGCTGTCTAATGGACTATCCTTCTGACGGATAGAGACCCCGACCTTCGATGCCGCAGTGGTTAGTTGTTTCAATAGTCGATGAGTTATAGTCTGCAGAACCCACAGTGGGATTGCTAACCTCCATTACGACTACCATGTGGACTAGCACTCCGACGTTTAGAAGTTAGACCACCGATGCTCCGATCACTAACACACAGTGATTAGGAGTTTCGACCACCGACAAGGTTATGGCCATGGAAACCATAGAGAGTTCATTGGTCGTCATTATGGCTTCCTAGAGACCTAGCCTCCTGATGAATAGTGCTCCCAATCACCGCTACTGTGTCCTAGTTCATTTCATCACCGATGCCATACGAGTTGACTGTTCCAACCATCGACAGGATTAGGGTCGTGGAAGCCACATGGAGCTTTCTACCCATCGTCGCAGTCGCCTAAGGGACTATTCCCCCAATGTACAGTGCATCTGATTGCCGATATGCAACAAACCTTTCCCTCACTGATAAATGGTCCAGAAGGCTCACATCAAAAAAATATAGTCGATGGGACCACTAATACAGTAGAAAATTATTGTTGATAGGACCACCGATGAGCGGCGAAGAAATTTGTTGCTTAGATCACTGAAGTGTTGGAATTTTAGATGGGATGAGACCCGATCAGAAAAAGAAAATTTTGAGTTTTTCAAAGTGGATTTTTAGCAATTTCAGTGGTTTCAGTTAAATTCTCAGGAGGATTTCAGGGCTGAAAGGGAGAAGAAATTCTAGAAGGCTGAAGTTAGCATTTCAGACCAAAATACAGTAGTTTGTTTTGCCTAAATTTGGTGAAAAACATCATTTTAGAAGTGGTGTGGTTTTCACACCCAAGGTCAAAATAAAGCATGTGGATAGGCGTTGGAAAGCTTATCTAGCACAGAACAAGGAGGAAGCACCAGAGTTTGAATGTGGTGCTGTAAATTACTAGTGGTTGTTTCAAAAGGAAATGTGTTGCTATCAATATAAACAAATCCGGGAATTGCATGTCCAGAGGTAGCAAGGACTATGAAGTCAAACTAGATGTTGTGTGGAAGAGAAGTTCCATGCAAACATGAGGGACTTGAAAAGGGAAATTTCCTTAAAGCCTGTCTTGCTAATTATAATTACATTTTATAATTTTTGTACATGAAATGTATAAGGATATGCCTTGCATGCATAGGATATTACATGTTGGTAAGAGTAGTGAGAATTATACATTTATAATGAAACACTAATGGTCATTATTACATTGGTGTTGGCATTAGTGGGAAAACCAACGAAAAAATTGACATGGCTGAATATCCTGTTGATGCTGATGAATGTGACCAGGAACCCTATGGAGAAACAGATAAGGCAACAAGTCCAAAATCAAAAGTTGGTGAGAGAATTCTGCAATATCCTGCAAGAGACCAACCAAACTAGATAGTAAGTGCATGAAGAGGGTAGTCATGATCAATTAGCTGATGGAAATGCTCTATGGAAGGGAAAGGTGGTACAAATGATGCGCTTATGAAGTAAGGAGTATCTAAACATTTCATTTAGATTGCATAAATGATGTGATCATACCTTCCAATTTTAGTATGATAATGATTCGCGTGAAGTAAAATTAGTTTTGGTAATACTGATGTGATTAACAGCTGAAAGTACTTGAATTCTATAATTCTGAAAATGCTTCAGTGATTGTTGCAGCAATGAAAAAAAAATTATATGCACCAAGACTTACCAAGTGTTTGGGTGATTGAAGTTCAAATTTCAGGTAGATTGTTTGGGGCATGGGAAAGTGGGTAAGACCATGACAAAGACCGGAATCTACCATGTGAAAGAGCCAAACCTCATGAGACTCTCATGGTTGTGAAAATAGTCTGTATGCAGAATGCGTTGTCAATTTGAATTTGTAAATTTCAGATTTGAGAAATTGCTAACAACTACTAATCACTATTGGCTTGCATAGAATTGTGTCAGGAGGACGTGTTGTAAGTGGATGTTCATGTGATGCTAGTAAGCATAAAATTGTAATGGGAATAGTGGTGCTTCTTACAAGAGACCAAAAAATGAGGATCACCTCATTGCTAAGCAAATCAATTTCAGTAGTAGACATCGTTGCAAATTCCTATTGAATTTAATTACTAATGTCATTGCTTGGTTATAGAACAATCAATTTGGATTGTATTATCAGATAATGATTGACTATTTGGCTACTTGATGAATGTGCCAAGGGTACACATTGCAGGAAGACCATGTGTGATGGCCTGAAGGAGCCAAACTTTATTGGGAGGTTCTCCCCTATCTTGGAAATGGGTTTTGGGTGAAACTCCATTGGACATTTTGGAAATGTCTCATCTGCACTACATGTTTGGTAAGCATGCAACATGAGTGAGATGGTATAGATTATGTTCATAAGACATGTGTGGATATGAAATGTAAAAAGGATTTTGGATGGAAAGCCGAGGGATTGTCAACTCAGAGAAGGGAGCCCCCATTCCTCCTTAACAAAGGAATACTACCTCGGCAAATGGATAAGTGTTCTGTGACCCTAGCTAAGAATATGCATGTCAAATTGTTAAATTCAATATGACAGCATGTTTTGATTTTATTTCCATTATGGCATATTGCTTGAGTATGAATAGGGCCTACATGGCACACACTGGAAAGGGGTGCACACTTTCCCGATGTCGAATCATGAAAGGGTTTTCAATATTGATTACACCCTAGGGAGTGGACATAGTCTTGGTGCCTCAATACTTGATAGCGAATGATGTAAAATATGATTACAGTTTTAGAGCAATAATGCTGATGAGTTTGCTTATATTGCTTATGTTGTCAGGATAAACAAATGCAGTCTGGTGTTGCACACTGAATGGACAATGGCTTGGGCTCATCCTACCCTCTACTGAAGAGCACAAAGAAGGAGACATTTCGGAGGGACTGAAGAGCAGAGAAGGGAGTGGTTTCTGGTTTGTATGGGGTAGTGGAATTGGAGCTCACTGCTGGAAATGAAACCTAGAAATGGTAATGGTAAAGTTCCAAGCCCAGTCAGCGTGAAGGTGTACTGGCTGGACGATCTAATAAACCCAACTGTAGGTTGGCTTGACTATGTAATTATTTGATGTTGTGAAAATTGTGGTTGGCTGGACAGTAATTAATTGATGCTGTGGAAATTATGGGAATGTTACAGTGTTGGCTTGACTACCTACAGTCTGATAAACCCAACTGTTAGCTGGCTTGGCTGAGTAGCCTGATAAACCCAGTAGTGTATTGGCTTGATTGGCTACAGCCTAATAAACCCAATTGTATATTGGCTTGGCTGGATGGTCTGATAAAACCAACTATAGGTTGGCCTTACTGTGCTTGACATATATAAAAGGATGTTGTGAAGTATCCTGCATGCTGACCTAACATCCAAGTCCATAGGGAATTCCAAGGCTTACAAAGTGAAGTAGGACCATGTGGACCAAAGAGGAAACACACAATACAGATAAGTATTGGATTATTTTGCAATTTCTTTCTTATGAATATACATGTGTATATGATTTGGTTATGATATTCTAAGCTCTTGTTTAAGAGATAAAAACCATTGAGAATAAACTAAACATGTGAATCTATTCAATGTTTGAATATACGTATCGTTGGAAGCGAGGACTATGAGAGCATCCTAGGGGTGCATGTGGACATGTGACTGTACTGAAGAGCTTAGAATGAGTAGTAATGAAAAAGGTGCTAGTGAGACTGTGAAGGTCCTAGCAGCCGAGACAAACCATGTGGGGAGGCTCCATGGTTGAGAGGTCTGAAATAGACCAGAGACACTAAGTGTCATGACCAATAGGGATTGATCCAGCATTCACAATGAAGTGAAATAGGCTAAGAGCATGAAAACCAGAGTGGTGGTGTGGGTTCTAGAATGGAACAAAACAAAGAGGGAAGGAAAAAATATTGCTTCTCTCTCTTTCCTTTTTTTGATATATACTTATGCATTGAAAAAACAAAAGATTGTTGAATGCGTGTGTTTATTTTCTTAAAGTAAATTGTGAATGCTGGAATAGTTAATTCCCTGCTAAAGAATGGACATGAATGAGCTCATGTGCCTGTTGGGAAGGCATGAAAAATATGAAAGTCTCCTTGATGAGACTTGCATTGTCATGCCAACTGGGCAATTAGTTGACTGATTTTAATGTATATATTATGCTTGGTCTAACATAATTTCAATGATGCATTTCATAGGTGAGAAAAGTTAAATCCAGTAGTGCACATTGATCATGGTAGCAGACCAGAAGCTGTTGGATTTCGCTAGAAGTCTCCTTCAAACGATTACCAAGATTCAAGAGAATCTTGGAGAGATGCTCAAGATACAGAAAAGACAGAATGAGATGAACCACCAGATTTTGCAAGACTCTATTTGTTTGCAAAAGGAGGTAAAAATCCTTCTGGGAGCAATCCGAAAAGGAAAGGAAAGTGGATCAATGACGGGACATTCATCCAAGCGATCTGTTAAGAAAAGTTGCAGGCATGAAGGATCAAAGGAAATTGAGCAGGTAAAGATGAAGCAGCCAGCAAAATGTTGGAAATGTGGAGGAAATCATAACCGTCAGGACTGTCCAACGAGGGAAAATAAAGAGGGTAGCAGCCACAAAGTTCCTAGACTTAGGGATGAGTCGAAAGATAAGAACCAGCAAGAGAAGCTCGTGGAAGCTGAGGGGCTTGGTCTTGAAAGTTCAAGTAAATAATTGAATGTGGGACAGATCTGTAAAATTTTGAAATTTTGGATGTGCAAATTGTATATGTATTCTTATGTATTGGAACACCAAGGAAGGTGTTGTTCCAAGGGGGAGGGGATTGTGATACCCCCTGCTTTGACCTCGGTTGCATTACAAGGTACATGATGTATATATTGTAATTAATCGTGGTGTGGAGCTAAAGGAAAAATCCCCACCATCGATTAGGTTGTGTTATGTTTCAGCAATTGGGATCGTTGTCGATGGTATATCATACTATCTAGCACATAATAGTTTTTGCATCATGTAACTATGCACATTAATTAAAATGAACCTACAGCTAGCTACAACTATGCAACATTAATGAAAAGGGCATGATTTTCCTAAGAATAAGGGTGGGGGGGGGATGTTAAACCTTGGACCTATGGGGAAAATCCATGTGTCAAGCACCCATTTAAAATTCTGTTGTCTGTTAGTTGGGAGTAGTTATTGCTGAGTAGTGGTGGGTGTGGCAGGGCTTTCAGTCCTTTCGCACATTCCCACTCCACCAGCGGACTCTTCCTCTTCACGTCACTTAGACAGAGGGGCAACATTCCATTCTCTCCACTCTCCCACAATTCCACTCTGGGGAGGTTTTGGTCTTGCTCATTCTCGCGTAGGGGGTCGTTCTCTCATCCTCACGCACAAGAAGATATTGGGGGGATCATCCTACTGGAAGCTGGGACTCTATTCTTTTGGGGGTCGTTCTTTGGTCTATGTGTTGAACCTTGTCAGGTAGAGGTTGCGGTCTTCCCTCTATGCAGGCTGAGAGCTCGTGGTTGTCCTATGTATACATGTGGTTTTTGTTGTGAGTTTGGGCTTCTCTTGTTGTTTTAGTGGTAAAAAGCATGGCTGCTGTTCCTTCCCTGTTTTTGGGTCGTTGTGGGTGCAATCATCCTTTGGGTCACTGTTGAGTTGCTTTTGCCATGCTAAGGCCAAGAACAACTCTGAATCGCCTTGTTTGGCTTGAGCCACATCGACCATTTTGGGGTGTCACCCTGTTTCCTTGTGTTTCTTCACAGAGCTGTGAAATGATTTTGTTTTACTGTAGGTATGCAGTGGTTGGTCTTCGGACTGTGTGGATTGGGATTGAAGGATGGGTATGCTTGAGAAAAATGGGTTTGGGAGCCACACAAAGAGATTTATATGGATGGATTTCTTCTCCACAACCCCAGAAGAGCACTGGCAAGGGAATTCAAGGCCTGAGGGACTGTGAAGCAGAGAAGGGACTGATTCCCGGCGTCGGGTGTGTGTGGGTGTCTTAGAAGTCAGGCTAGCTCCAGTGTAGGAGTCCTTAGCTTTTCCATGAGTGTACTAGTTTAACATTCAGCCTTTCCTAGATAATTGACGGCTTGATAAACCCAACTATGTTGACTTGGTTGTATTGTGTATCCTTGGCTATGTGTAAGCCTACTTAGTCCCTTATTCCTGAGGGAACCATGCCCAGCTCGGGGGTGGCAATGTTGCTGAGAGATTGATGAGCACGTTGGCCTATGGTTGGGTGGAACGTTGCAGAAATGTAGTTGGTTGCGAGATGAGTTCTTACAAGATGAGTATTCTTGACCATTTTGTTTCTGCAGTTATATTTATTATTAATGAATAATGATGAACATGTTGATGCTTGAATGTATGTTTTCTTCTATTGTATGTTGAGTAACTATGCATCCCTATATGTTTTATGTTTCAAACATTGTATTTCAGCATTATATGTATGTTCATGTTCATGGGGCTAGTTTCCCTAAGGTTTTTTATGGTTTGGTAGCATCCTCTTCGCCGGTAAGAGGGTTGGGGACGTTACAGCTTGTACATGACTCAAAAGGTCAATACTGTGCTCCGAGTGAAGCAAGCATTCTGCAGCAACTAGGAGCAGTTGTTGTAATGCCAAACTACAATAGGTTGTTCCCAACTAGTTGGACGCTATTTGCTATTTTGGATAATGGTTATTGTACAGCATCAGCAAAGCGGTTAGATTTTTGGGTGAGTTCTACATATTGTTTTTTTCCATTTTTCTTGGTAGCCTAGAATTTGCGGCTGAAATGGCCTCATCAAAATGTTTACCAAATTCGTGATAACGATTTTATCGGCCAACCTTGTGATAGAGAGAGGTTGAAACTTGAGAGTATAATATTCCCAAGGAAATATTTCCAATACTATTATTGTCTTCCTTGCTAATTGATTGTGTATTATGTATTGATTGGATTTGCTAGTTTCATTGAAGTTCTAGTTATAAAGAACCAAAAATAGAATTGCACAAGTTTACAAAACATTGGGATGTCTAGAACATGGGTATGTGTATCCAAAATGCCTATTACGTTTTACTCAAATTTGCAGGAAACAGCAGGTTGGGAGCATCTCTAATCTATATAATAAATAAATAAAAGTATTATTAAAACAAAAATTAGTGAAAATTGAGGAAACTGCCTCTATTAGGAGCTATCTAATACTCTTTAAAACTTGTGTGACCATTAATACCTTCTAATATTAATAAAGGCCTAGTATCAATATGTATTAAAGTACTATTAATTATTAACATAGAACTGTATGTATGCTATTAAATTTTAATATTAAAACATAGGATTCGACCAAAAATTAGAACTTCATTTTTTAGAGTTTTCCTGTACTTCTAATCACTCTCAATATTATTTATTAATAATTATAAATAGGTTTGAAAATTGACCAGATCGACAATGAATGGCCTAATTTTACTTAGTACTTGCACACATCTCAAAACCACCCTAGACTCGTTGATCCAGATTGACAAGAAATAAAAAAGAAAAGATGAATAACAAAGGTATTCATTAGACTTAGGACATGATAGCCATTAAACTAAAGGACTTCATAAAACTATGGAAAATAAAACAACAACCATTAAACCTGCAAATCAATTAGGATTCTATGCGTGGAACCTATGAAAATAAAAAGATTTGTAAGGGTGCATCCTTCTTAGTTGGCAGTTTGTGGTCCAATTAGGTTGATGTTGTATAAAAATGCACAAAGCAAGGTTAATTTGGGCTACAAACAGCCAAGAACCCACATAATGTTATGACATTGATATTGGGAAAGGCATGCTCCTGCAAAACTCTCAAATTTCTAGGAAGTGCTACCCTTGATTTTGGAATATTTCCTACAAGTTCCAAAGCTTTGGGAACTTGGAAAATGGCAGGAGCAGGTTCCCCAATTATGTGCTAGTAAGTCATTAATTTTTGTGTAAAACATCTAGTCAGCCTTTGTACACAGGATGTATCATTATTATCTAGTTTCTTTTTCTTACTGGATAGTAGTAGATGTAAGCATAAACTAAGTTGAATCCATTTCCTTGATTTAAAACTTTGGGAGGTCTTTTCCTTTTTGCCTGTGGTGGTAGTCCAAACTAGGTATAACGACATGCATTTAGGAAAATGTTGAGAGGGATTAGATTATTCAAAAATGAAATTGTTTTACAAAGAATATATAAGTCTGAAGCATTGTAACAATGTAAAGGTCTTGACTCTTGAGGATAGCCACAAAGAGAAATAAGAGATAAGGAAGGCATGATCTATAAATGGGCCGTTGAAATACTACACTATAAGAGATATATCCTTATGTGTTTTGTACAATATTTTGAGAAATCTTGAGGAAGTTTCTTGACATTACGTATCTTGGTGAGGTTCAGTTTCAAACAAGGCTCAATTGCAAATAAGTGTGTATTAAGTAGAAAGAGGATATAAGTGGCATGAGAATGTATAAAATGAGGTAAATATGACATAATAAGAATAAGGTAGACAAGGCAAGGTGACATGGAATACATGCAATTACTATCCAGGATGTCCACAAGGAGGGAATACACCAATTTGTTGTTACCTTTCAATTTTATCGTTAGGATTAGAACATATGCATGGCTATATAAGAGTTTTGTGATGTTCCTCACTGATTCAATCATCCTTAACATAGTAAATTTTTCTCATATCCTCAAAACTTAAATTGATATAAGGGGAAGCACATGGAGTTTAAAACAATGTGGGGTGCTTCTCCATTAATTAGAAGTGTTATTGGTAATGACTTGTACAACATTTGTCACACCTAGCATTCAACACACCTATCTTTTAGATGAATTTATCCAAAAATTAACATATCAATGCCACATGTTTAATATATGGAAATGCAACATTGTATTTAATAAAGTGTGCCTCCTTGGGAAAATTAACCAAGAAAGATGGAAGGTCTTTCACCTTCTATTCTTACAACTATAAGCCATTATTGGGCACCTTAGTGCTTTCCCATGATTTTTTAAGGTCCTCCAATCTGGTAGTGATTTTGTCCTTTTTCATTGCTCACTTCAACTTGTCATAACTCATATTAGGGCTCTTCTATTCCTGGTCAACAATGTCAGCAACATGAATCACTACAAGGTATAATGACTTGGAAATTCTAAATGGTAAGCTGCTAGATGGGAAATCCTTACCCATAACCCTATCAGTTTCTTCCTTCTTCTGTCTTTCAACAATTTATTTGACGGAAGGTTATGCCCCGACCCATTTATGGGAACATGGAAAGACGATGCTCTTGTAGAAGGTAAACCTGTGGAGTCCCTCTCACTTCCAGGTGCTCCCAATATGCCTATGGTTCTTGCAGTTTTTGTTATTCTTCCAGTTGCGGGTTCAAGTGGCATAGCATGTTTGTCTTCCTTCTTATTCTTTCCATTATTATCTTTATGAGTTTTTTTCATTATGTCTAGTGTTGATTGGAAAGAGTCCAACTTCATGTGCGGGGATTTTTGCAAAGGTGGTATTTCAAATGGCTTATCAATTCCATTTATCTCCTTTCCACAAAGCTTACAATTCTGCATTTGGCAATTTTACCCCTTGCGAGGTTTGACACATATTTTTGTACAAAGAAACCTCTTATGCTCAACATATCTAATGCAAACAAAATTGTATTACATCTTTCAACACAACTAAGGGTTTAGGATTTTGGTTATGAAGTAAATGAGGTATGCATGTATGTATTTTTGTATATATTTACATATTTATTGATTAGATAATTCCTCTAGTCTTTTCCCAGTGCAGGTTGCTTGTCACTTGTTTCATTGGACCAAAGTAATGGCCTATGCTGATTATTATGAGTGTGCTTTGGAAAATGGTGTTCTCAACATCCAAAGATGTAATGAGCCTAAGATCATGATTTATATGCTTCCCCAAGAAGCTGGAAGTGTTGATGTATATGTAACTTCGGAATGTATTCACTTGTATTTCTTATGTATTGTAACTCGATGTTTATTCCCGAATGTATTTGTAATGTACTCGAGTCATGTCATGCCCCGATGTTCTGATCGGCAAGATCTATAATGTAAACAAGTCATGTCAAGTCATTTTGGGTAACCCTCCTATTGTCGAAGGGTTAAAGTCCTCGTAGTTTCGGCCCTAGAGAGGTCGTCCCTACTAGGGTTATTAGACTCTCCTAGAGATGTCAGGCCTAGTAGGGTTTTAGTCATGTTGAGATTAGTATAAATCGAGAGCTAGCCTCTATATTTAGCACACAACTGATACACACTCAAGTGTACCGCATAGTTGAGGAAGGAGAAGGCACTGGGGCTAGATAGAAAGAAGGTTACTGCTGTCGCGAGATCTTCTTACTGTTTTGGGGTTTTAATTTTGGTGTTGATTCTATCTCTGAGGAAGTTGCAGGGTTTTCTCCATTTATGGTTTCCCCAAGGAAAAACACTGTGTTCATTGTCTCTTGTGTTTGATTTTTTTGCTTCTTGTTCTCTCAGTTAAAGATCCTAATGTTATACTAGCTTAATGTTAAAAATCTAACATGGTATTAGAGCTAACCTAAGAACAATACACTGTGCAGCTGTGGGAACTAGGGCTTCCTACTTTGTGGATCTCTCTCCACAATTTTTTAGAAAAATAAGGTTGGAATAACTCTCCTCCTTAGGGCGCATATTTCTGTTGAAGCAGAATCCAATTCTAAGGTTTTTCAATTTTGGACCTAACACTATTGCAAGAAATTAGGGCTTTTCACAGAAGAGGAATTTTTTAGTGATCCCAAACCTGAATTGATCTCCTCCCTAAAATCAAAGTTAGGGATCAATTTCAAAGCAATTGGTTGGACATAACTCCGGAAAAAGCAAAACCCTAATCTACTTTTGAACCATCACTGTAGAATTTCAACACAAATCTAGATATGACATCTTGAACTGGTAAGATCTAAATATTTTGTATTTCCATTTGAGGTTCTTAGTTAAGATGTCTCATCATACCAAGCTTGATGAAAATCTTGAGGGAACTGATAAATTCTGAGCCTGGAAGTATAGGATCTCCTTAATCCTGGAAGAGAATGAGTTGGACTCCTACATCAATGAGGAGGTTCTAGTTCCAGAGGGAGATGAAGCTAAGGCCTTACACAAGAAGAAGATGGTTATGGCAAAGACAATCATTATTGATTCTATCAAGGATCATCTCATACCACAGGTTTCCTCCCTAAAGACACCTAAAGCTATGTTTGATGCCTTAACCAAATTGTTTGAAGGGAAGAACATAAACCGGAAGATGACTCTGAGAAACCAACTGAAGAATGTGAAGATTTAGAATGCAAAAACCATCCAGTCTTACTTCAAAAGAGTTTCTCAAATCAAAGAACAACTAGAAGCAGTAGGTGAAGAAGTGGAAAATGTTGAGATTGTAATGACCACCTTGAATGGTCTTTCTAGATCATGGGACTCCTTTATTCAAGGGATATGTGCCAGAAAGAAGTTAGTCAAGTTCAGCAGACTATGGGAATAATGCTCTCAAGAAGAATCTAGGATAGAAGCCAGAGAAGAGAAGATGGGAAGTGAAGATCAAGCTCTCACAGTACATTCCAAGAAAACCAAAAGAAGTTCTCATCACTCCAGAGGTAAGCATTTTTCTAAAACTAACTCTAGAAAAGATTTATCTAGAGGCAGATTTTATACCTGTGATGAAGTAGGACACTTTGCAAAAGATTGTCCTAAAAGAAAAAATAAGAAAAAGGGCAACAAGAAAAGACATCATGCTCATGCTATAGAGGATAATGAACCATCCAAGAAGAAAACCAGATATGAAAGTGAAGACTCTTCAAGTGATGAAGAATATGTCTTGATTTCTTCTCTCACGGGAAATATCACACACGAAAGCAAGGATTGGCTTATAGATAGTTGGGCTTCCAAGTATATGACATGATTCAAAGAATCCTTTGTTAAACTTTTAGAACATGAATCACCTCACAAGGTGAAGCTTGGAGATGAATACCAATATCCAATATAAGGTAGTGGGGAATATTATTTTAAACTAGAATTTCAAAAGTCTATGAGGATGCAAGATGTATTGTTGATACTAGGACTCAAGAAGAACCTTCTCTCCATATCTACATTAGATTCAAAAGGCATGAGGGTTGCATTCATAGATGGCCAAGTCATCATGTGGCCAAAGGGAAAGACTGTTAATGATGCAGTAGTGATTAGGAAAAAAGAAGGAGGTCTATACAAATTGAAGGGCCATCCAGAACAAGCCTTGGTCCATGACACAGTAGATCCAAATGAAATTTGGAATAGAAGTCTTGCAGATGTGCATTATAGAGCACTACCAATTGCAAGCAAATTTTTTGAAGGTCTTCCATAAATTCAAGCAAAACATGATGGGGCCTGCAAAGGATGTGTGAAAGGAAAGAATACAAAGAAGACATTTCCAAGTAGCGAAAGCAAAGAAAAAGGAATCTTGGAAATCATCCACTCCAACCTCACTAAGAGGGTATGTATACTATGTTTCTTTTATTGATGACTTTTCTAGGAATACATGGATTTACTTCATGAAGAAAAAAGATGAAGTATTCAGCAAGTTCAAGGAATTCAAAGCCTTGATCTAGAATCACACAGACAAGAAGCTCAAGACCTTTTGATTAGATAATGGTGGAGAATTCACATCTAATGAATTCAAAGAGTTATGCAAAGACTCGGGGATTAAGAGGGAGTTGTCCACTCCTTATAATCCACAACAAAATGGGATTGCAGAAAGGAAGAATAAAACTATCATGGAAGCTGCAAGAGAAATGCTTCATGATCAAGATCTTCCTATGCATCTTTGGGCGGAAGCTGCCAAAACAACAGTGTATGTACAGAACCATACTCCACATAGAGTACTCGAGAACAAGACTCCTAAAGAATTCTTCTCTGGAAAGAAACTAGAAGTCATCCATCTCAGAATATTCGGCTGTCCTGTGTACATACACATTCAAAAAGAAAAGAGAACAAAATTAGATCCTTCAGGAAAGAAGGTTATATTTGTGCAATACTCTAAAAGCTCGAAGGCTTACAGAATATATTTCCCAGGATACAAGAAGATCGACATCAGCAGGGATGTGACATTTGATGAAGACACGGATTACAACAAATCCAGAAAGAAACCTGTTGAAGAATCCGAAGAAGCAGAAGCACCCAGAATTCATGATACAACCATGAATGAAGAAACTTAAGAAGAAGATCAAGAGTTTGAAGAACCACAAAGACTTGTAGATCCACATACAGAAAAGAATCCTCATAAGAGGAAACCTGCATGGGTATGAGAACTTATCCAAGGTGCGGAAAGATATGGTGCTCCAGAAGAGAATCACAGAGAAAGAAAAAGGACTAGATCCTACTTCGGGTATGTAGCATTACTATGTGATTTCATTGATAAAGAACCTTCCAGTTATGAAGAAGTGGCAGAATTGAAAGAATGGAAGGATGTTATGATCAAATAATATCAATCGATCATGAAGAATGATGTTTGGGATGTTGTCCCAAGACCAAAAGGGAAGTCAGTTGTAACTTCCAAATGGATCTACAAGATCAAGCATGCTGCAGACAATAGCATAGAGAATTATAAAGCAAGATTTGTTGCTTGGGGTTTCTTACAAAAAGAAGGAATAGATTATGAAGAAACCTTTGCACTTGTATCCAGATACACTTCCATCATATCAGTACTTGCCCTGGCTATAGTGATGAAATGGAAGATGCACCAAATGGATGTCAAGATTGCTTTCTTGAATGGTGTAGTGGAGGAGGAAGTGTATGTAGAACAGCCGCACTTGGTTTTGAGACACATGACAGAGAGTCTCATGTATGCAGATTGAAGAAAGCCATGTACAATTTGAAACATACACCTAAGACTTGGTACGATAGAATTAACAGCTTTCTATCCAGTTTGGGATTTACCAAGAGTAAAGCAAATTCCAACCTTTACTACAAGGTTAAAAATGGCAACCCAATGATGCTCCTACTATATGTAGATGATCTGTTTGTGACAGGTATGGATGGGTTGATTGCTGATACGAAGAGAAAGCTTGCTGCCGAGTTCGAAATGAAGGACTTGGGTATGATGCATTATTTTCTAGGTATGGAGGTGTGGTAGAGTGCAGATGGAATCTCCCTTGGACAAGGGAAGTATGCAGTAGAGATCCTGAAAAGGTTTGGGATGATGGACTGCAAGGCTATGGCCACACTTATGGCATCGAACCTGAAGCTATTAAGCGATGCTTCATCAGATTCGGTTGATGCTACGATGTATCGTCAGATGATTGGGTCCTTGATGTACCCGACAAACACTAGACCAGATATTTGCTTTGTTGTGAACACCTTAAGCCAGTTCTTGACAGATCAGAGACATGTTCACTTGATTGCTACAAAGCATATTCTGAGATAACTGAGAAGTATGGTTGATTATGGGCTCAAGTATGATATGAATCAAAAGATTAACTTGGATGGTTATGTTGATTCAGATTGGGCAAGTAGTGCCATCGATAGGAAGAGCACTTCAGGATGTTTCTTCAATATGGGATCCGGTGTGATCTCTTGGTTTAGTAGGAAGCAATCCTGTGTGGCACTGAGTACAACTGAAGCAGAGTATGTCGCAGCTTGTTCAGCTAGTTGTGAGGCAGTATGGCTCAGGAATCTATTGTATGATTTATTTGATCTCCAGTTGGATGCTACTTGTATACACTGTGACAACCAGAGTTGTGTGAAGTTGTCAGAGAACCCAGTGTTCCATGACAAGTTGAAGCATATCGAGATAAAGTATCACTATATCAGGGATATGGTGCAGAGGGGAGCAGTGAAGCTCCAGTATGTTGCGATAGATGATCAGATAAATGATTTGTTGACGAAGCCATTGGCCAGAGTGAAGTTTGAGTACTTCAAGGAGAAGCTTGGTGTTCTCCAGATCAAGGTCCCTTCCAAGGGGAAGTGACGAGTCTAGAAGCCATTCTGACAAGTAGGTCAAATGTAAGGGCTAAGCCATTCTATCATGGTGAGAGGATTGGTTCCTTCCATGTCAGATATGAGTGCTGAGCCATTTTGATGTGATTGAGGGATGTGTTCCCACTTGAGCAGATATAAGGGTTGTTTCCTTTCTGATGAGTAGGTCATATGTGAGTGCCAACCATTCTAATGTAGGATGAGATCCTACATAGATGTAATGGCTACCGCCTTTCTAACGAGTAGTTCAGATGTAAGTGCCGGCCATTATGATGTGAATGTAGGATGAGTTCCTACATGATCAAATGTAAGGGATACCACCTTTCTGACGAGGAGGTTAGATGTGAGTGCCAACCATTCTGACGAGTAGGTCAAATGTAAGGGCTACTGCCATTCTCTGAATGGAGGCACCTAGTCAGTTACCAAGAACCCTCAGTATAGGACTGAGCGCCTTTCTGACGAGTCAAGGTCAGATGTAAGTGCTGTGATTTTCTGATGAGTCAGGGTTAGATGTGAGTGTTGACCATTCTGATGAGTAGGTCAGATGTAAGGGATCCCAAATACCTCCGAGGAGGTAGGCCTACACCCAGCATGAAAAAGGGTTGGCTATGTAGAACTTCCTGTGACGAGAATAATCATGAGATAGCACATATGATGATGACCCAGTGATGATCCAGATCGAGCTATGATCTAGATCCAGTTATGATGTCTCTGAGATGATCTAGATCGAGTGATGATTCAGATCCAGCAGTGATGATCCAGATTCAGTGATTATGACCCAGTGGTGATCTAGATAGAGTGATGATCCAGACCCAATGATGGTGATCCAGATCGAGTGATGATCTAGATCCAGTGATGGTGATATAGATTGAGTGATGATCCAGATCCAGTGATGATGATCTAGATCCAGTGATGGTGATCCAGTGATGATCCAAATCGAGTATGGTCTAGTGATGGTGATCCAAATTAAGCGATGATCCAAATCTAGATGAAGATGACTTGAAGATGAAGATGATGAGAACTTGACGATGACCCAGATGATACAGACAAGAAGACTTGTGCTGAAAATTGTGTCGAGAGAGTACCTTCCTAGTTAAGAGGGAGTGTTGATGTATATGTAACTTCGGAATGTATTCACTTGTATTTCTTATGTATTGTAACCCGATGTTTATTCCGGGATGTATTTGTAATGTACTTGGGTCATTTCATGCCCCGATGTTCTAATCAGGAAGATCTATAATGTAAACAAGTCATGTCAAGTTATTGTGGGTAACCCTCGTATTGTCTAAGGGTTAAAGTCCCTGCAGTTTCGGGGCACTAGAATTATTGGACTCTCCTAGAGAGGTCAGCCCTAGTAGGATTTTAGTCATGTTAGGATTAGTATAAATAGAAAGCTAGCCTCTCTATTTAGCACACAACTCATACACACTCAAGTGTAGCACATAGTTGAGGAGGGAGAAGACACTGGGGCTAGATAGAAAGAAGGTTACTGCTGTTGGGAGATCATCTTACTGTTTTGGGGTTTTACTTTTGGTGTTGATTCTATCTCTGAGGAAGTTGTGGGGTTTTCTCCATTTATGGTTTCCCCGAGGAAAAACACTATGTTCATTGTCTCTTGTGTTTGATTGTTGTGCTTGTTGTTCTCTTAGTTAAAGATCCTAATGTTATACTAGCTTAATGTTAAAAATCTAATAGGAAGTTCTAAGGTTGTTACCTATCATGGTTGGGGTGCAAAATATGATTCATTCTAGTGCTATTATGGTACATGTAATATTTTTTAACTATAGTCAAGTGGCTAGTTGAATTTGTAAATTCTTTTTGTTGTAGTGCACTCGAATTTATGTCTAGTTAGTGAGGTCTAGTAATCCAAATGCCTACATTGACAATTCCAATTATTTGATAGTTATAATTAAGCATGATTGTTGTAATTTAATGTAGTAAACTGAAATGTACCATTGCACTTAATTGTACTTAAAATATACCATTGCACAATGGTTTTTTATTTCTCGTACACCAAATAACTACCTAAAAGATAATACATTAATGTGTTTTGAATTCTTAATTTGAATTTGTTAGATTAGATTTTTGTATTTACACATGAACTTGGTTATTGTTGTTAGATATTGAACATTATAAATAATTTGCTTCATTCTTTTTCTACTTTACAATTCATTGTTTTTCTACTTTACAAGTGAGATTTTTTAATTGGATTTTGCAGAAGTGAACTTAACTAAGTGGGTCATTGAGTATGAAGATCATGTTGCTAAGGCTTTTCCATTGAGTATCAAGAGCCGGTTACTGAGGGTTTCAAGCTGCTAAGTATGGTTTCAAAGTTGTCTTGGGATCTAAGTATGGCTTTGCAACCAAGTACAAGTGGGATGGTTTAGCCATTGTAATATTTTGAAAAGTCATCGATGTACTAGATATTTTTATGTAAAGTTATATGGAGATAGTTTTTAAGAAAACTCATATTTATTGTAAATTATACTTGACATTTCATATAATATAATTTGTATAGTTTAATATTTATATGGTTGTGCTTTATATTATTTATAAGTGTTGTAATTAACTAATTAATGTGGCATTGCATAATTCACATATGTATTAGATAATGATAAATGATGTATGATTCTTTTTTTAATTTAAACATAATATCATATTAAAAATTTATATTGATTTGTAATAGGCACCATTAAAACTACTAAAATATAATAACCACACATAAAACAACTAAAAATGTTCAAATTAGTGACCATTAATAAATGAGATTAATGATCAAAATTCATATATAAAATAACCAAAAAATGAGAGATACGTGACCAAACAATGAGATATAAATGACCAAAAATGACCAAAATTCTCATATCAATGACCAAAAAACAGTTTTGGTGGCTAATTTACGGTCTTTTATTGCGCAACCAAATTTGGTCATATTTTAGTTTGTCATGTGGCCATTAATTTGGTCATAAATGTGGTCATATATTTGGTCATTGATTCAAATATATGACCAAATTAATGACCAAATATATGACCAATTGACAAGCTATAAATTACCAATTTTAGTCATGTAATAAAAGACCGTAAATTAGACACCAGCGATCGTCAAACCAAAAGTGGTCATTGAGATGTGGATTTTGGTCATTTTTTTGGTCACTAATATCTCATTTTCCACTAGTGTGATAGGATGCAGGTCCAAACTAGTGGTTGAATAGTGGAATGGCTCCTACAAGTTGCATGGTTGCATGATCTATCTCCTAGACCATTTGAAACATAATAAGCCTGCTACAGATATCTTCTCGGGCGAATCCTTCGCTCAAGTCAATGGGTTCCACAATTCTGAATCTATTACATTTGTTGTTGGAGGTCATATTAGATCTTTGATGGCCAAAGAGCATCGAATATTGCATTAGATAAAGGTACTTATATGATACAGATTTTTAGGGACTCCAAACTGGTGATTGAATGGTGTAATGTCTCCTAAAGGTTGCATAATCTATCTCCAAGGCCTTTTGAAAAAAATTCAAGATGTTGCAGGTCTCTTTTCATTCCCCTTCACTCATCTCAAGATTATCCAAATTTCTGAAGCAATTTCCTTTGCTGTTGAGGTCCTATTAGCTATTTGATTATGGAAGAACACTAAATGGATAAAGGTACTGATAGGATACAGGTTTTCATAGATTCCAAACAGGTCGCTAGATGGTGTAATGGCTCCTACATGTTGCATAATCAATGTCCCGGGCCTTTTGGGACAAATTTAAGCTGTTGCAGGTCTCTTTTAGTCTCCTTCAGTCATGTCAAGAGCATCCACAATTTTGAATCTATTACCTTTGTTGTAGGAGGTCCTATTAAATCTTTGATGGTGGAAGAGAATAGAGGGGTTTCTACCCCTTCTGATCTCTAGTATTTTCTTCTGCTGCTTGACTAAGGATTTGAATGTGAACTTGGAAGTGTACCCAAATATCTTCGCATTAAAGCACATTGTGGTCATTAATGTCCCTAGATCTTGGTGCATCCTTATTTCCAAAAAGTGTGTTGCAATATTGGGAGGCAACACCCCCAAGCATAATTCATGGTCCTAAAGATGGACCCATTGGTAGACTCCAAAACATTGACTTGAACATCCATGATAATGTGGCTGCAAACCTAGAAAACCCACAACTAGAACAGGTATTTGGTTACAAAAATGTTCTTGATCCATATAATGGTAGTTTCAAGACATTTGTAATGTGAAATTTTAGTGTGACATTTGGTAGATACCCTCAAATATTTCGATCCTATCATCAATTGCAAGAAATCCACTACATGTTCAATACATTCTTATGTCCTGTTGTGTGGTAACTATGCACAATGTGGCACCTCGATTGAGACAGCCTAAGCAGACAAATAAGAAAGTTGTAAATATAGGCATGGAATCCCAATATCATAGTGTTGTTAGTCAAAACCCACAAAA
>LPNX010544884.1:171318-207670 GCA_001517045.1 Pseudotsuga menziesii
ATTTGATATGACTTTGAGCTTGTTCTGGGCAGAGTTTGTGGACATTTGAGAAGTAAGTCCATGTCTATGGGAAGTGTAGTGTAATGAACAACAATAATGAGCCTAAATATCCATGTTGTTGGGCACATCCTGGTCCTTAAAATCATTTCTCATCCCTATTTGAGCTCCTAGTCAACGGTAATCCAGTTTTGGGAAGATGTATTAATGAGAATGGCTCTAAACCTTGAAATCTAGGAAGCATTAATGGGTATAACACAATAATAGGTTTCAAAATACCATGTTTGGGTGAGATATGTGTAAATAAAAATAGCATAAAAGTTTCCTTGGGCATATTGTAGCAGCAAAGAACTATCTCTTAGCGTCGAATCAACAGTAGCAATTCATCATTATCATTTCTAGGAAGCTCACATGGCATATTATGTTGATTTTTAAGCATTGTAGGGTGAATTTTTCACAAGAGTTGGCCCAATTGGCTTGTCTTCACTTTCATTGAGGACTAATCCACCTTTGACTCATTTTTCAAGAGTTTTGTGCACCTTTCCTAGCATAATGAAGGTACAATCTAGGCAATAAAAACTTAGCAGTGAAGAAGTATGGAAACATTGATGTGTTATAAAGGCTCCTCTATATATCACATGAGGCTTAAAAATATTGATCCAAACCACATAAGTCATCCTTAGAGGAATCCAGTTCCATTTACGAGGCATTTCAACTATGTCTACATAGGATTGAGGACACTATTGAAAGTCTTCTTTCAGCAAGCGCTCAACCTTAGAGGATACTTTTGAATGAAGGAAGGCCTTGGTTCTATATTAATTCAGTATTGGATCAGTCCATTGGATATATAAAGATCGATATCTCTTAGAGTTTTTTTTTTTTGTTGCTATATGAATATGAGTATTGGACGGGCATCTTTCTTGAAGGTGACTTAGGGCAGACACAACATAAGTTTAGGTTTCCTTTCAGTTTGGAGAGGCCTTCTCTTGGACACTTTTGTGGACAAGGTGAAACATTGCATCTTAGGGATTTTGGAGGTTGGGGTTTTCTTCTACTTGTCATCATCCATTATTGATTTATGGAGGATGTTTTTACATGTGGAAGATATCTTGGTGTAATTTGAAATGCAAAAATGAGTCCCTATTTATAATTTAGATTTAAAATAAAAGAAATAAATCAGGACTCACCCACAAAGAAAATAGTGTGCCCTCTTATGATCCTTCAATTCAATGTCATGCACATGCATATAAGTTTTACTTGGATGATTCAATGTTCAAACAATATGACAAATGAATAAAATGTAATTCATAGCCATATGTCTGATGACAAATGGTCATTTCCCATTTATTTTCATGTACATATGGAATTCATAGCTATATGGAATTTGTAAAGTATTACCAAGGGGCCAGTTATCTTGATAAATCAAACTATTTAAGGTAATTTTTTAGATCAAATAGAACAAAGTTCACCTAAATTTATGGTAATCATCATCATCAACTAAATGTGTGTGTGTGCACATGCATAAATACCGAATACAGATTTCAATCAAACAAAAGAAAACATAATTATACCTTTATTTGTGGAGCTTCACATTGTCTTCTTATGCTTTACCTTTCAAAACATCATTCAACATACTTCATATTTTGTCCTGTTGCAATAGTTTCATGTTAGGACCCATCAAATAAATTTATGTTTGTTTATGAAAATAAAAAAAACAATCTAAATAAATACAATACTATTACAATGTAAATTACAATAATATTCAACTATTCAAGTAAATTAATTCTTAATAATAGATCACTTGATAAAACATGGATAACAAAAAACACTATGTATATAAGGCCATCGATCTCATTAAAGCTCCATTTCTTGCCTCTTAACTATGGAAATGTTTCTCAACGCTATCTGTAACAAGTTACAATGGAGGAATCAAACAACAATAGTGAAAATTATACACTAAAATTATAGAAATATATGTTTTTTAATGTATTCTTCATTGAGCTCCTCTCTATTTCTAGAATAATTTAATATTCTTGAATAAATAGGGCCAACCACATGAAGGTGAAAGCTCTTATGGCCCATCCCCCCCCTCACATCACTCTCAACTCCCCAAACCCAATGCATCTACTTGCAAATAACAATTTATTTCACTATTTCACAATCCAAATAACAATGCATCTACAATGCAAATAACAATGCATCTACTGCAAATTATTTCACTCAATAGCTAAAAGATGCTTTCATTAAATCATTCTTTAAATAATTCATTAAACCATTCAATCATTCAACAGCTGAAAAAACCATTCATTAAACCATTCATTAAATCATTCATTAAACCATTCATTTAGTCAATGGCAGATAAAACAAATCAGTAAACCATTCATTAAATCATTCATTTAACCATTCATTCATGAAACAGAGGAAAAAACCGTGTAAATTTTTTTATTATAAATAAGAATTACTCAAAATTTGTTTAGTCACTTCCTTTTTACTTTTCTTGTCTTTAAATATTTAGTCAGAGTCACATGTTTCGGAATATGATCCTCGGTCTCCCTACTAGACTACTCGCAAGGTTGAACTACCGGCGAGGGGTGATGAATTTATGCAATAATGTCAAAATATTTCATTAATATATTTTTATTTTTATAAATACGAGTAATTCATTTAAAAAAAAATTACGAATGTGGCTTTTTACCAGCTGTGGGAACATCAGCATATTCATCATTATCATGTACAGGCTCAACTTGTTCAGTGTTATCTACATCTACATGCTCTGCAGTTGAATTGTGTAGAATTATAATTAATGTTCATCATCTGCAATTATCTATACAAAACAATAGCATATTAATAAATCCATTACCAAGAATCGAATTATGATCTTCATCTGGTTGGTCATGTACATCCTCGACATGAACGGGATAATTACTTTCCTGCTCAAAAAGGAATAAATAATTTATGTTAATTTATTCATAACGAATAAATTACATGAGAATTAATAAATTATCATTAAACTATACATTTTTTACATACATGTGCACCAGATGGATCAGTAGAAGATCATGCAGTATGCCCAGAAAAGCTTCTCCGGCGTTCAACAACGGCGTCGAAGCCCTGTTCGAAGCCAAGCTTCATGTAATCTGCACTGGGCAATTCTTTGAACTAGTCGGCCTTCATATTTGTATGATGTCATTAATTTTACATTTTTTTCCATAACAAAATGAAAATAATTATCTGTATGATATTTGGATGCGGATTCAGATTTTGCGATACTTACATATCGGGCCACCAAGTTCGAGTAACCACCAGGCCCAAGCTTGTGTTGGCCAACTTTTACAATTCTTGCCTTGGTGGCCTTAGATGTGTCTGAGAGCCTAATCAAGTGTTGAAATATACTAAGTTGATGTTTCAAATTTGATGTAAAAACTAATAATAATAAGGCTTACCAGTACATTTTCGAATGTATTGCATACCTCCCTGTTCCTGGTGGTATCTTTCCTACTTTTCTCAGGCCCTTCTCTTTTCCATATTCCACTAGGGCTTTCCACTCCATAGATGGAATCATTAGAGGGCGCTCATACCTATGGTTCTTTTCTAGGTGAACACTATACTGGTCTCGAAAAATCTTTAGATGTTTTCCAACCTTCTATAGGAACTTCGAAGTATTGAAGGTATCTTTTCCGAATATATCAACCAAGAGATTAGTCAGCTCATCCTTTAAATACTTTTACTGCTTGTCCCACCTTGTACGGATGGTGGGCCCGAATATCTCCAAGGACAAATCATTCAGATGTTTACAAAATATATCATTTCCTGCGAAACATTATTTCCATCATTGGTAAACATTAAAAAATATTATCGGTATATTAGACACAAATTATAAAAAATAAATTGAACAATATATAATCACCTAGAATCTTCTCTATCTTTATTGGAACTAGTTCTTCATTCACCAAAAATGTTTTCACTACTGAACCAGTGCTAGTGACAAGAGAAGATACAAGAAATGCATCCACCTCTCTATCTTACCCTACATCCACCCCTTCTTCTGCAGCATCTGTTGAGGGTCGGTCAGCATCGGCTACACCCTCTGCTAGCCTCGGGGGTGTCGCATAGCATGTTGCTGACTATTCAGTGGACAACAAGGGAGCAGTATGTGGTGTACGTGGAGTGGTTTGGTCACTGGGACCAACAACACCTTGAACATCACTATAAATCTGCATAACTTCCTATAAATTCAAACCATTGTATTATAAGTTCAATAGCATATAAAATTAAATATTATAAAGTTCTAAATGAATTTACATTATTATTCGGGAACTTACTTGCAATTGTCGACATCTCTGTAACAACAATTGTATCTTTGATTTGGTCTCTTATGTTTGTGGAATTGTCAATGTCAAAAAAAGCAGTTCCACATTTTGTTTTTCCATGGTCTTCTTTAGCATCCTCAACGGGTCTGTAGACCCACTAATTTCATTATATTTGATCAAATCAAAGACCTCAAAGTGTAAAGAGTGTTGAGATGGTGTTTCATAAACTGAATCCTATGTCTGCAACTAAAATATATAAAACATTGCTTAGTCTTTGAAGCAATAGTGTGCGCAAAATTTATATTAACAAAAATTCTCTATCATGATAGATTCATAGGATTACATCTAGGTTTAACTGATTCCTAGATGAGGGTGTGGTCTGATCAATAGTTGGGGACCTACCCCGATCATCCACCTACAAAAAAAGTAGAGAACATTATCACAATGAAAGCAATTTGTAAAATCTAACAAATACATAACAAAAATAAACATTATGCTACATGTTTTATATGTGTACAATTTTGAAGTATTTAGAATGTGGAATTACATTTAGGTTTACAGGTTGCCTCAAGATTCCATTCGTCTGATCAATAGTTGGGGAGTTTCCCCAGTCATCAACCTGCAAAAAAAGTAGACAACATTACCATCATGAAAAAAACATATAAACAAAAAATATATAAAAAAATAAACATTATGCTACATGATATACATGTGTATGATTTTAACGTATTTCAAATGGAGAATTACATTCATGTTTACCTGTTGCCCTGATGTTGTAATTGGTTGATCAATAGTCGGTTGGCTTCCCTAATCAATACTTTGCATGGAAAATAGATAACATTATATAAACGAACCTAATATAGTAATGAAAATATATAACAACAGATTTGTTTGTCCATCCTAAATTTATTACATTGGAAATGTTGATGTATACCTGCCTCCATGATTAAGGTCTATTAACATCTATAGAGAGCGAGGTGCCCCTGAGAGCACCCTGCATCAAAAACATACTAAAAATTACCTAACGAAAGCATAATATTCACTAAAACAATTTTAAAACATAACATTTTGTTGTATACATGTTTACTCACGGATCATGTAGTCCTCTCACCTTCTGCTGGGGTGATGAGCCCCCCATCACCTTCCTGCGAAGTCAACATAGGAAATTTATTAGAAAATTATAATTATATTCTAACGAAAAAGGTCCTATAGATGTTAAAATAATTAATAAAAAGTTGGTTAAATTGTTGGATGTACCACAACCATACTAACCATGTTTGTATCTACATGATTCAAATTGTAATTAATAAGCAGTTCTTCGCCAACAGCTGTTGATTTAATTGCACATACAAAGACATGGTTTCCTTCATGTGAATCGAATATGTAGTTGGGTTGCTTAAGTGTAGACCTCGGTTGTGTACTGTTTATAAACCCCGCAATATTATCAGTTGTTTCTAGCCTTCCGCCCATGTACAATGTTGCTCCTTTATTTTGAGCTTTGTCTTTTAGTTGTGTATAATTTGCTGACAACCCATATCTACACATACTTCATGTATATTGGACCAGGTGCATATAATCACTGTAGTTGTAAGAAGTTCCAACATACTCCATCAATTTTGTACATCTGTTGTATCCAACCTTTATGTCGTCCATGCAAAACAACCCCAATCCATGCAATGACAATGGTGCAATTCTATATATCCTCTCATTCACATGAAAATTAGTGTTTACTTGAGGAAGATCCCTAAAAATTCATTGTTTCACTAGGTGTTTGTACCTTAAGGGAACCTCAATGTATCCCACTATTTCATCATCATAGGAACATGACCCCCCTTCTTTGAGAAAAAATTCCATGTGTTTATTGAATATTCTTCTAATCTCCTGATAGCTAGTTGATTTGCTTCCCTTATAGACCTACTGGATGTCTCACTTTCCTATAGAATTCCCAAAATCCCCTCGTTGGAGGAAGACATGTCTGACAAATACCTGTTTCGTTCTACCTACACCATGGCCGGAAATTTTTTTTGGCAAAGACATAGAAAAATACCAGCAAAAAACTTGGAAAGACTTATAATCATTACATAATGTTGATATCATTATCCTGAATAATATCAATAAATCCCTAGTATAACAATTCAACACATAGTCCTTTAAGAAGATATAGATATCAAGTTGTTCCATATCTAATGCTTCAGCCAATTAATCTGAACATTTGATTTTTTATAACCGTTTATTTTTCTAGTTGCATATCTAAACCTTTGATTTATGTCACCACATAACCTTGAGTGTATTTATTCATACTTAGTTCATTTGTAAGGTCGTGCTTAGGAATTTTCAACACTTATCATTCTGAACCAAGGAACACTACTACATTTCGATCCAAAATCCGATGGAAAAATCCGATGGCGCGTGGATTTCTTTTTTTAAACCTACCAAAAATCACAAAGATAAATTTTTTTTTTGAAAATGTGGCCATAAGCGTCGCTTAAGCAACGTCTAGTCTCATAAGCGTCGCTTAAGTGACAGATAGCCCCATAAGCATCACTTAAGCAACGACACATTGAATGAGTGGAAACTATCCTACCATTGTGGAAACATCTTGTATACATATAATGATGGATATTGTGGAATATACTTCCATTAATACTTTTCCTCTAGGTGCGTATTCCTACCCTATAATTTAGGCTCAAAGGAACTTGGGGAGACAACATTTCCAAAGGAGAGTGAAGAAGTAGCCATCCTTTGGTCAATTATATCTTTGGGTGATTATTCTCATAGAAAAATCTTGCAACACCTCTCTAAATGGGCCCATGTAGAGAAAATGACAACCAAAGTTTGAAAGCAAAGAAAATATCTACAATATATACAAAGAAAAAGTCCATGTAAGTTTGAACTAGTTAATTTCATGATTATACATTTTCCCTCAAACACCTATTTTTCTAGGAGTAAACATAAAGATTTCACACATTTTATTGTCCACCAAATGTTTTATGTTATGATTTTTGATTAATTTTTTTATGATCCACACAAGCTTCATAGAAGAAATAACACACTAATGTTACGAGAAAACCATACAATAAAACCTAGTAGGTAATTTTGTTGCATCTATTTAAAAAAAACTAAACATAGAAGACAAATATACAATAAACATGCATAGGTACAATTACCATAGTTGTTGCATTATATTAAATAAAAAAATTACAACTAACAAAGTGTCAAGAAATTGTCATTATATATTGGGTTGTTTTGTTTTCTTTTTATAGTTTTTATAAATAAGATAAATATTTTCAATGACAATATTTTCATTTTATTCCTACAAAGAAATAATAGACACCAACATAGATAATCACAGTGCTCTATAGATTTTTTTTTGTATACTTGCAGGATTGAAATTAATTTTATAGAACCTATAAAAAACAAAAACTCATCCCAGTTATATATTCCAAAAGCGGGAGAAAAAATTACAACCAACGTAGGGGAGACAGAAGAAGATTACAAAACACCTACTAATAATATGGGTGGGTGCCTTCCCTTTCGACTTCTGTGTAGCTCCAGACCAACCTTGACTCCCAAAATGGGATTCATTAAAGGAATTGGTTTCTATTCTCCCCTTTGCTTCGCTTACCGGTTATGGATCTTATAGAAGAGCACCAAGTCGAGGGTTTCTCCTATCATTCATGCAACCCTGTCTCCATACCCATCTGTATTCTCTATCAATAATCTATGGGCATCTACCTAGAACCACAACCATATGCGTTATCTTTGCATGCTTGGGCGACCAATCCATCTTCTTTTTTCTTGTATACTGAGACAGCAACAATGTATACCTTTATATGGGTTCACCAAGTCGATTTGTGGAAGGAAGAGAAGCCCCATTAAGATCAACGCACAACCCACTCGGCAATTCGGTGTCGATTTTTTTTTGAATATGTGGTAGTACAAATCCATGCCAATCCCTGACCTTTAACCTGGGATGTTGTAGAAGGTGCCTTAGTGGAAAGGGTTTGTTTGATGGGGTTTGTAGGTCTAGAGACAAATTTTGAAAATGAGCATGCCAGAGCATTGCAAAATCAGGCATAGGTCATGGATGATGGTATTAAATGTGAGTATGGGTTGGTCATGGCAACCGGAAGCAAGAGAGGCTTCAACCAAGCGTTTGGCAACATGGGTGAGAAGCAGGCGAGTAAAGGGCTCCTTAAGCTCCAAATGTGCGGACCCTCTCACTCAGATGGAATCGCAGAACAACAGTCTAGCAGTAAGCCTCCTCAACATTCTTCTCTAGCAGATGAACAATCAGGAGTGGCAAATGCTTCTTCGACCAGTCCAAAGTAAGTTTGCAGAAAATGACACAGAGAAGATTTTGATGACATTTTACAACTATTTATCTTTCTTATACTTTTGATAGGCATTGCAGAAAATGATACAGAGAAGATTTTGATGACATTTTACAACTATTTGTCTTTCTTATACTTTTGATAGGGAAAACAATGCCATTAGTAATTTTGCTTGTGTAGAGAAGTGAATCCCAACTCCACTTTGCATTAAGATGGTATAAACCTATTTTAACAAGGGAGATAGACTTGAACCTTTTACCTCCAAAGCATAGGGTAATCCCAAAAGCAATGCTGATAGCTTGTTGAGTCTTTTTGGCAAAATGCTCTCTGCCCACATTAAGATGAAAAACACAACAGTCAAATTTGGCTAACACTTTCACCCACAGGGCTTTGGGGTTTAGTAATTGGCTAACACTTTCACCCACAGGGCTTTGGGGTTTAGTAATTTTTATTATCAGTAATTTTGCTTTTGATTTGTCCATATGATATTATAAATTCCAACTCCAATTTTCATTAAAACTAGATTTGAACCTAAACAAGACCAATGGCATTACGAATTTAACATAGGATAATCCCAAAACTTAGAAAGCAGTGCGGATAGATTGTTGAATTTTTTCGTTTTTAGTACTCTATTTGTCAACATTAACCTGGAAAGCAAAGTATTTAATCTTTCCCAACACATTTATCCATAAAACTACGGGTTTCCACGTTAATACGGTTCACTAAATTACGGTCCAATGGAATTTGATAGCTTGTTGAGTTGCAAGAGGAAATAAAATGTGGATTTTGATTGCTTGTTGAGTTGCAATGTTCTCTTACACCTCTTACATCTTCTCTCACATATACCCTTACACCTAGCCTAGACATTAGCACACCTCACATTTTTTATTCCTGTACAGGGCATATTAACATCATGTAGAATCATTTCTCAGGACTCATTAATCTAACTAAGATGACTGTTACGAGTCAAGGGAGAAAATATGTTATTCATAATGAGTTAGGCCATGCCCATGTACAACTTCACTATTATTATAATATTAATTATCAGTGATATTATACATATTAAAATAATTACCTCTTTTTGGGTATAATATGTGCTTACCCTTCTGGATTGTCTTCATCCTTGTCTTGTTTGAACTTTGGGATATACTATGGCCACCAAAATTCACCTTCTCAGCTGCCAAATCAAGCAGCTGTGAATGGAAAATTTGGCTTCAACTTTTAAGCCTCGTGAAGAGTAAACAATAATGATAAACACAATTTCTCATGTTCTATGAACATAAAGTAGTGTATATGCTCATAATGACAGCAATTGATTATAGTTGCCGCATGCAAGTTGAATGGTGAAATCCCTATTTATTGTAAATTTGTTCTCCGAACAAAGTTAGAATTTATGTTATTGGCTTGAGGAGGTTGTCATTTCAGCCATGCATTCTTGCTAAAGCATTTTGAGTAGGGGTGGCATGTTATATACCCAATAAAGGGGTAATTATACAATATATGAATGACTATAACAATGATAATAATTTATAATATGTTTTTGGCTTCCTCATCTTGTAAGAAGCCCAGTGAACCCACCTAATGATGATGGTGAAGAGGAGGATCCAACGCCATGATTCTGATCAACAGCACCTCCAGATTCATCATGCAAAGAGGTGCTAGCCACAGCTCCTAATAAACAAGATACAATCATATAATTAACATTTTTTTTCACTCAAACACAAGTTGTAGGCAGTAAGGAAAAATATCGCAACTAATAAAGTACCAAAGAGCATGCATTAAAAACAGTTTTTCCAAGTTAAAATTATGCTTGCAAAACTCGCTGGCATAAATTAAATGATCAAATATTATCCATTAGAACTCCATGCAATATGCTCTACACCAGAATATTCCTTGGTGAAGCCCAAAGTTAGCAGCTATAACTAGAGCATATGCTTGATAAGTGAAGATGTAAAAGCATATGCTTGATAAGTGAAGATGTAAAAGCATATGCTTGATAAGTAAAAAAGTAAAAGCATATGCTTGTAAGCTGCATTCCCTTGACATGCACAAGCAAGAAGATTTTTGCTACTGACAGGAGGTATACCTCCACTTGCTCACATGGAAAGACACTTAGTAGAAAGAATGGGTTAGCATATTTGAACCTCCATTAAATTGTTACATAAAAAGGTACAACAATGAATTTTTTATGTTTATTTTCTGATTATGGCATATGTGCATACTGCATATCAAGCTTTGTTTAATCAATATAAAAGTCACCACTTCAGAAAGATCTATTCTTTCTTTTGACCTTTCAGTAATTATCAACATGATCCTTTTGTATGGAATTCAGATTCCCACACTCCAGGATGGTGAACAATTCCCTCACCTCTTGTCACATATCTACAACAAACATACAAATGCCTCTCCTTTTTTTTTTGAACCTGCACCTTCCTGCTCCACAATTGTTATAATTACTGAATGAGTAGAATATATTCTTTGTATGGTAAACATTGATAAAGAGGAATTGGTTCATTGCCTTCCTTAGCTTCACAATGGCCTATAATTATTCTCACAAATAGTGAGTGAGACTATAATTGTAAGAATGTATATAGTTATTTGGTGAAGTTGTTTTGTCCAACTTCCCCGCTAATGATTTCTGTTTGATAGCTTCTTGAACGGTATTTCCTTGTACTTTGTTGCAATGCATTTGAATGTCGAGTTATTTAGGGCCATAGGGCCATTTCATTTAAAAAGAATCTATTTTATAAACCGTTATTTTCCATTTTAAACTCTTGTCAAATACATCGAGTGGTTCTTGTGTGTTTATCTATATTATTTGTCAGAAATGTTGCTATTATCTAATTTTAAATTAAAACATGCATCAGAAGCTTTCAGTTCTAAGGTACATGTTATGTATTTTTGTTATATTGTGAATTAAAAATAAACAAAGCTTTCAAAGGTAGTGGTTTTATTTGCTTGTCTTGAAATTTTTAGGCAAAGAAAGAGGAGGCTAGAGAACAAGATCAGCGAGAGAGAGCAGAATTGGAAAGGAGACTTCAAGAAAAGGACAAAGCTAGTACAAGGAAGGTTTGTGGTGATATTTTTCTTGTACTTTTGTTGTTTTAGGGAAGCATGAATGGTCATGTATTATCTGGCATTTCATAGTTGGAATTTGATGTTATGTTTCCATGTTCGATATGATCTGTATTATGTTGAAGTTTAAGTGGCCATCAAATAGAAAACATTATATGTTTGGTTTGAAGCAATTGTGTTGGGATTTGTATTTCAACTAGACATTTACTGATGAAATTTGCACTTATATTTCTTTTTGGGTATTTATTTAAGCCAACAATTCATTCTTGTATTTACAGCTAATGGAGCTAAAGTTGACCCGAAAACAGGAAGGTATATTACTTTGTTGGTCATTGATAATGGTGTTCTAGAATCTTTCCTCAGAACTTGCATTCTTACTGCCAAATCCCTTCTAAACTAATAACTGAAATTCAAATGTAAGTTCTTAGTTGGCTATTTTGATTTGGCTTGTGTGACTTTGGATTTGAGCACGCAGAGAAATTTCTTGGCAAGAATACTTGAAGATGAGGGAACAGAAAAAGCTTGAGGAGCTAAGGTATACTAACATAGCCATTTTGATTTTAGAAAGCATATGCTTGTTTTAGCATGCTAATGTTCCCATTGAAGATCACCCGAGTATGATATTTATCTGTCATAGGGAGATTCTTTCTTGAAATATTTCTTCCAGATTGAAATTTATCATACACTGGACATTATTTTACACAAATTTCAGAGATGATTTGGAGGATGAGAAATACTTATTTGATGGAGTGAAGTTGACGGCAAAAGAAGAGCAAGAAATGAGGTATGCATTTTCAAGATATAAGCAATTAAAGAGATTGTTACTTACCATCTGAGAGGAGCAGAGTTTTTTAATTAGTTTTACTATTAGTTCATATTGCAAGAGTTGTATTTTAATCAAATGTATGGAATACGTTTTAGCAATTTATGAGTAATATTATATGCATGTCTAGTTTTAGATGATTTCTCATGCATTACATGTAATCTGTAAAGCTACAAAAGGTCAAGAGCTTTGGTTTATCAATAGCTTTGCTTTATCAGAAAAATCTTCCTATTTCTTCTGGTCAAACCCTCATATTAGTCAAATACTCTTTTGCCACATCACTCCCAGCGTGGATCACTATGCATGCATGGTTGATCTTCTTGGACGTGCAGGCCATCTGGATGAGGCTTGGAACTTTATAAAAAATATGCCATTAGAGCCTAATGCTATTATCTGGCGAGCACTACTTGGTGCTTGTAAAAATCATCACAATATAGAGTTAGGTTTGAAAGTAGCTGAATGGCTTGTGGAGTTAGAGCCTACAGAGGGAACATGAAAATCCTGCTGCATGGAAACTTAAGCTGGCCGTTATTAATTGTAAATTTGTAATGCAAACAGTGAATCTAGAGTTTGAATGGATCCTGATGACCAACAACGATGCTACTGGGGATGACAATGGCACATGGAGGCCAAACCAGGGAGCCCAAATTAAATCTGTCACATGCATAATGGTTAGAGAAAAATGATATATTATGGTTTAGTAAAAACTAAAACACTATTAGAATGTGTTAAACAGCATAATCCTTACGGGTAGCAGAATAAAAGGGATATGTGTTTGTGAAGTGCAATGTAGTTGATGAAATGTAGTGTGTGTATGTGTATCTTTTTAATGTCCTTTTATATTTACTTGGTCTATAGGAATCCTTGGAACCATAAGGTAGTCAAGTCGAGGTTGAAAGTTTTGTTAAGATGACTCTCTCTCTCACAGACACACACACACTTTGTGTGTGTATGTGTATCTTTTTAATGTCCTTTGAGATTTACTTGGTCTATAAGAATCCTTTGAACCATAATCATAACAAAAACGAGATTTGAAGTTTATGTTTATAAAGTTGAACATCTCATTTATTAAATTTCATAGTTCAGTTTGGTTGTTGTGGGTCAAGACACTTAGAGAGGATTGTAATTGCAAATATTTGGATGTTTATTTCTAATGGCCTTGTATAAATTTGGGCAATGTTGGAGAAAATGCTTTTTGTCTTTTATGGCTTGCGGTTTAAAGGTTGTGTTACCCCCATTTTGCATGGGTGTCCACAAGTGATTTTTGTCATGATCTTCATCTGGGGTGACATGGTTGTTTCCTTGGTTCTTGACCTGGTTCAAGGATGATGGTGCCCTTGATGGTTTTCCACATGATTGACTTAGCCATGGGATGATTGATGACTGGTCAGAATGGAGGCCACCACTAGCAGCTTTCTGTTATTGTGAATCTAATCTGGGTTATCTCCGTTGGCATTAACTGATTTTGAAGTATGTACTATGATGCATTATTAAAAGACCTGTAGCATTCAGAGCAGTGTATAATTGGAGCCATGTGTTAAATTTTTGGAATAATATTAAATCCTACAGTCATCACTAATGTTCAGTGGTCATTCAACAGTTTTAAACCATTCCCAAGCAAAACATATACACAGTGCAGCTAACGGTGGTAATTTAAATGAGTTTGGGGTAAATGTTCTGGTCAATTTCCAACCTACAGCTTGGTGTCTCTACTTTAATCCATTTGCGGCCCTGTTCCTGAACTTCTAACAGCAATAACAGCAGTAAAACTGTATTATTTCAGATTCTTGGCATACCTGTGCATAAAAAACTGCAGTAAGCAGCATTTTTCAAGTCTGGGCATGTTCTGACTAGAGTATGTGGTGGTTTATTATAACAGCAACCTTAAAAGTCTTAATGGGTATCAAAGGGTGCCAAAGAACCGAGTAAGTAATCCAAATGGTGCAATTCTGTGGCTTCACCCATGGAGAGATGACAGCCAGCTTTATTGTGCCTTATTTCTTGCCAAAAAAATTATGTAACAAACTGTCAGTTTGGTCTAAGAGGTTGTTGAGTATGTATTGAGGGTGGTTTGAGACAAGAAATCACTTTGAGGTTTTATGTCCAATCTCTGGATGTAGCGCCCTACCATTGGGGGCTTCTTTCTTTGGATAGTTGACCTTTGACCTATTGGTGCACGTACTTTATGGAGGATGTCCCACTTTGGAGAGCAGCTACACATTATTTGTGGCCATTTGTGGTTGAGCGATTCATTGTCAAAAGATTTTTGCATGGTTATATGCCTATTTTTATGGCAAGCGTTCACCATTGAAGAGCCCTTTCATTGTGAGAGAATCTTTGCATCACTTGAGGGGTATCTTCCCTTATTTATAGAGCCATCCCACCTTGAAGGTGTTTTATGCCATGTATTACACCTTTTGAAGACAGCTAGCATTGGAGGATATCTAGGATGATCAATCCCTATATCTAAGGTCCAACTACTCTGTTTTGTTTTGTGGACCTGTTGCATGTTTTGGGGCCTATCCTAGTGGAGTGACTTCACTTTGTGGACGTTGAGGCTTGGCTTGGACATTACTTGGCTATTGCTCCTCATTCCTTGGAGGCGCTCTGCTTTGTTAGGCCTAATGTATCTCTCACACATTGTACATGTGTCATTGACCATCTTTCTCATGTATTATTTTACTATTTGTTAGTTTATGGTTAGAGTGTTTGTTATAGTTTACTCCACCCTAGTTTAGATTTAGGGATTTATGAATATTTTATTTTAAAGGAAGTTGAGCTACTCCTATATATAGAGAGCCTCTTCCTCATTCGAAATCATGGTTGGATTTTGAGACCTCTCTCTCTTTTAGAGACTAATTGACATATTTTTTCATGGAGCAGTTTGAAGTTGTAATGATCCCTCACTCGATTGCTGATGTGGGTTTAGTGCTTAGTTCAGTTCAGAAGTTTACCTTTAACAAACAGTTACATATTGATATAAGCCACTATACGGTCTCCTTAACTGTTGTTATATTTTGTATGGACTGTTGTTATGTTTTAAGGGCTTCTTGGTTGGGATATTCCGTCAAACACTTCAATACAATCCACCTTAAGTGCCTCTGAACTGCTGATATGCTTTGTGTAGGTTGCTGAGTTTTAGTGTTTTCTTGGTGTAGAGGTTTTGACAAACAGTTTAATGACAACTGATTTCTGGAATGCATTTAACATTAAGCAGCTTTTGCATATAAATAATGACTATAAACTCATGAACAGCGGAAATGCAGAAAATAGATTGCAGACCTGAAATTTTATTTGGGACAACCACACAAGAAGACATAAAGGATGAGCTGCTTCACACCAAAATGACTGCTATAGCCATTTAAGTCATCTACAGCAAGTGTACAGTCTGCTATGCATAAAGAATATTATTGGAACTGATGAAACAACTTGGAAATGAGTGGTACATCCTGCTAGAGAGGAGTATGACCTGCAATAAAGAATATACAAGAGGCATAATAGATCAATGGTGAATAATGTATGTGAATTGATTTTTTTATATACAGTTATTCTCATTTTGAGTGGATAAGAATTCATGGCATCTGTCATTGCGCTCAGGTTTCTGCACAAGTCTCTGCTGTATGACGATTCCCCCTTCTAGCTAGATAGTGCTTTATAAACTTATTTGCTTTCAGTACTTAGCACCTAGGCTATCAATGGGATTAAGATATCACTACATATTTGACACCTAGGACTTGCTTCCTATCTTTTATTGGGTAAGGATGGTATTGCTATAGGATGAAATAATATAACCTTTAATGAAACATACAGTTTGTAAGACTGACTTCGAATTAAACGTGTCTTATTATGGTTGAAACTTGAAATGACTTGCTGTAGGTTAATTCAAATCCCTCTTATTGCAGGTATTCCCTGTTGATTACTTGAATTATGTAGTATTGTACTTTTCAGATTGTTTGTTAATTAAATATACTAGTGTATTTACTATTACTTCTATGGTTGCTTTCTGAGATTACAATGTGTTAATCATGCGTCAATATTTTGTGTTATAATGGTGTATGCCACGTTATAAGTATCATTCCTATCAATTGGTTAATGGGTGGTTGGTTACATCCTTGAGGATGCCAGGCGAGGAAGCCATAAAGCACAAATCATTAGAATTGGGTTCAAAATGTTGTTTTGACTCAGGATCATTAGACCTGCTTGAGATGGTTACATGTGAGGCATCCGACATGGGATAGCAGTGGTTTTGGTCTCAAGTATTTTGGTTGGTAGCCATATACATAATTTTGTGGGGTTTCTAGAAGCCAACAATGGGATTCTTTGGGTAATGAGCATTGGCCTTTTTTTCTTTAACATACATAAAGTTAAAAGGTGAACTGTTTGAAATCTTTGGATTATATTCATATATATTTTGTGGACATTTAGTCTGCATCTTCTGGTGTGACAATTCAGTAGTCAGGGTTTAAAGTCACAAATAAACAATCTTGTTTACAGAGGTAATTAATGACATTTTTTGTTGTTTGTTACTTTTTTTTTTCCTTAATTCATTGCAATAAACTTTTATAAATATTGACATACTAACATGATTAAAATCTAGGCTCAGTTTTGATATTAATGATAATGTGTCTCCTTGTTCATAGGGGAACAATATAGATGGCTGGAGCATGATTTAGCAGATGTTGATAGGAGCATGACTCCTTGGCTTGTTGCTACTTGGAACCCACCTTGGTACAACAGTTATAAAGCCCATTATCGTGAGGCTGAATGCATGAAACAGGAAATGGAGGAGCTACTGTACAGATATGGTGTTGATGTTGTATTCAATGGCCATGTGAGTAACTAACTAAAGAAATATCCAATATATCTGCTTAATGGTGTTTCATGATTTTGACCTTATTTCTTCTGCTTTGATTAGGTCTGTAGCAGAACTACATGAAACAATATCTAGGGGGTGTATAAGTAATTGTGGTAAGAGGAAGAATGACAAATAATTTGGGTTATGCCTGTTTCTTATAGGTTCATGCATATGAGAGATCGAACCGAGTCTTTAACTACACATTGGATCCATGTGCTCCTGTTTACATTACAGTGGGAGATGGTGGTAACAGAGAAAAGATGGCAATACCTCATGCTGATGATTCCTAAGAGATAAACATCCGGCTGTCTTTTATATGAACATGTCTCTCTTTCATTTTTCCTTTGAATAATGCTTTGTAAATCTCTAGATAGACCTCATTTCTACAAGTCATAAGAACTTAGTAGTGGAGCATTAATGGTTGTATATTTCTACATATACTCTGTTAAATCTTTGCACATATAATACTTATTATTTGCGTTCAATTTCAAGCATAAAGAACCTAAATTTCAAACATAAATTACCTTAGTATGGAGTAAAACAGTAGGGTATTATTGACAGTATATACCCTCATATACACCATTGAATCTCCATGCATATAATGCTTATTATTTGTATCAAAGTTAACATTTGTTAAGATGCTTTTTGATTATTTCAAAAGCCTGCACTTTGAAACTGGTCTATACCCAAATTGCACCATTGAATCTCCATGCATATAATGCTTATTATTTGCATCAAAGTTAACATTTGTTAAGATACTTTTTGATTATTTCAAAATCCTGCACTTTGAAACTGGTCTATACCCAAATTGCAGGTATTTTTTTTTTTTTTTAAATTCCCTTCCGTCGCTTAAGCGATGGCTATACATGTCGCTTATCCGACGCTTGTCCGACGTGTACTCTTTATATCCATCGCTTAAGTGACGGCATGAAGGTTATTTTTTTTTTAAATTGACTAACTGTCACTTATCCAACGGCCCTGCTGTCGCTTAACCTACGGCATGAAGGTTATTTTCTTAAAATAATTTCACTACCGTCGAAGAAAGGTTGTCGCTTAACCGGCGCTTTAAATTTAACCGATGGTAAACTAAGGTGTCACTTAACCGATGGTTTCGAAAGATTTCGGATAACCGAGGACAAGTTTTCGACGCTTAAAAAAAATCATAGTGTCGTACATGCGACAGGGAAGTGTCAAAAATCCGACAATACTGCCATCGGATTTTTGGTCGAAATGTAGTAGTGGAATGACCCCTTCAAAACATTTCAAAACATACTCTACACTCTTTTGGATCATATAATATAAACATTTTCAACCTTACCCATCATTTTTACTAGCCTAACCCCCTCCAACCGCTTAGCTCAAACACAATTGTTCCAAGGATGCCTTCACTTAAATCTAAGTAAATGCAAATTCAATCCACAGTAGTATACTTCCTTATTCCTTTTAGGTACATAATAATAAAATTTCCTATATTGTTACCATTTGTGGTAAGGGTATCCTATTCCAATATTCGAACAAAAGATTGGAATTCCTACCCAAATCAAATATTTTTTAATGAATCTATAGGTTGACTAAATCCAAGTTGCTATGGCTTCATAAAGAGGAAAGCTTCATCCATAAACTAGGGAACTTACCAATAATGTGCACTGTGTCATACTTAGCCAAAAATTAGAATAAAACCCCCTTTGCATTAGGTTGCATTGACACCATATTCTCCAAGAAAGAAACCCATAAGTCTTCTACATTTTTTTTAGTGATGACCATAAGCTATGAAACCCTCCTATCATGATATGCAATAGTCCTTGTCCTCCTCCTTTAAGGTTTTTAATTTATGAACATTACCACTATGTAGGGTTGAGATTATGCCCATATATTCCTTTTCTAGGTTTGTTTATGCACAAAGGATTTCCCAGAACTTTGGATTCAATTCCCAAATGGTGTATTTGGATTTGAAGATGTTCTTATTCATGAAGGTTGATAGTATAGATTTCCAGTTGAAAATTTTCCTGACAAGGGGACTTAATAAATGAGTGGGACCCAAGCCCACTTGAACTCTAAAGAATATTCCTCCCTATATACTCTAATTATCAATGCATGATAGTAATCATGTAAGAGTATTGAATGACATCCTTGCTTGGTGGGAATTAGTAAGAAATCTCAATATTTTGGGTAGGATGTTTTCTTACTCTTACTGTAGAAATTTATAGAGAAGGATATACACTTCAAGGATCAGGAAGGATTGATCCCTAACCCCATCATCATATGATTTGAAAAGGAAATAATCTCTACTTCAAATTTCTACAACCAAAACTTCCAAAAATCCTTTTATTTTCTTGCTTTCCTAGGGTAGAATCAAGATTAAAACAACAACAAATATTTTTCAATTGTTTTAGATGAAAAAATTGTTAGTTCTTAGTGTTAGATTAGTCGTTTTAATTTTCTATAGGATTTTTAATTTTCTGCATTAGTTAGACATCAAAACAACCGTAAATATTGGTTTTTCATCACTAATTATGGTTTATATTATGATAGAACTTGCTGCTGAATTTTCTAATTACAAAATTCAAATTTTCTTCAAGTCCCTAATTAGTTTCAAGTGACTTAACTCTTAAATTTTAGCTCTAGGAAATATTTCTGCATAATCACACATTCTGAAAATTATTTTTGAGTTAAGAGTCACATTTGAAAACTAGGATGAAATCTGGGTTTTATTTTAAGTTTTATGCTAGTTTATTTCACTGCAATATACTAAAACAAGGAGTTATTTATGAAAATTTCATGGTGGTTAATAAGTAAGAACTTAACAGTAATAATCACTTAACTACTAAGTGCCAAGTCTCTTCTAAATTATGAAAACTAAGGTTTAATGTGTTATGTCCTAAGCCATTCTGAACAATAGAATTTTTCATGATTAATTGATGATGGTTACTATTATATCTTGTTTAAGAAATCACATTTTGGGATGATATTTGATGTTATGGATGTAGTTTCGTAAATAATCCACTAATGAAACTCAAGTGGGGAATCTTATTTAAATTGTAAATTCACATAGTCAAAATATTTCCCCCCTTGCTCCCTTGGACCTCAAATCCAATTACCCCATATGGAAGCCTCCCTTGTCCCTGAGATGTGGCCTAAAAAGTGGAATCGAAAAATACTCAGGTAACAATGGTATTTCTCATTTGAAGTTGCAATCTCTAGCACTAGTGAATTAGTACTTTTCCACTTAGGCATTAAATTGAGTTGTAACATTTTGCTGCTATTGTTAGGGGAAAGTATTTATAACCAGATCATTGAACAAATCTTAGAAACTTTTGGTGATATTTTATTTAAATTTCATGGTTTCTAAGCAACTCACATAGAAATTCCATCGAGGTAGTTTTTCCCTAAATGATACTCCAAAAGAGGATCATATAAACACTTATTCCCTTCAATCCCAATCGTGAGAGATATGATAGAGTGGAAAATAAGGTGATTCAAACCACTCGAGAAAATCCTTCAATCCAAGATAATAAAGATAGTTCTTCAAATCAGTCAAATCCTTATTCTATGAACATGACAACTCCACGTAGTTTGATATTGGTTTTAATTATGCTCATGTGCATTTTCATATTTGGTACCCTAATTAAAGAAAAGAAAATATGGCATTTTTTGAATAGAAATGAATGCATAATTGATTAAGTCTAATGGTTTTCTTGGACATCTTGGGCTGTCCTAATCAATTTCATAATCATAGTTGGGAGGAATGCATTCTGAAATTCATGGGCAATAGGATTATTCTAGGTTTCATGTTGATTACATATTGAATCTCTTCCAAGGTTGAATGTCGCCCTGAGGATATTAAGATGAATATGTTCAATATATATATTAACTTGAAAAAACATGACATAAGAAATTGGTATATATGGATTCCTAGAAAGGGTGTATACTCAATTGTAAATATTCTCAAGTTGTTATACAAGATATGGGATCCCAAAGAATATATATTTTTCAGCCACCTAACCTATCAATTTATTCATGTAGTTGATATGAATTTCCAAATGAATAATTATTTGTTAATGTAGAAACTTGTTTGGGCCAACAATATGTTAATTTAAGAATTAATTATAAAGTTTTCCTACTTCCTAAAGAAAAATATTGTCAATAATGAGTTTGGATAATATGTGTGTGCATTTGGTAGCCCTAAAAACTCTAATGTATGCCCCTATGTTAGTTACATGCAAGTCTCCATTCTCACTTATTGCTTGCATTTCCTTTTCTTAACATGTATTGGGTAGGCTCACAAAATATCATGTTATACATGGGAACTATGATATGCTCACAAATATTTATATAATGTATTATAAATGTGTGTTCCTAAAGGATTTGGAAATATACATGGATGGGAACTATGCTTGGTCACCAATACGTTCACGTCTCTAGAAATATGTTAGAAACATACATCACATATATAAAGTATGATTACATGTAGAATGTTGGATCGATTATGGTGGTTGTGTATTTGGCTTTGCAGGTGTTCTTATTACTGGCCTAACCCCCTTTCAACAATAATATTTGCAGATTTATTGAGTCTATGTCTAATTCTGTTGGTCGTCATTACATTCAAGGAGCCAATGCATAGGTCTTTGTAATCCATAACAACAAACAATACACAAACTTAATTCAGAGGAGTTCCAAATTCCCTTTGTCCATTCACAAACTTCATGTGTATGCTTGTGCCCATTGGGCTTTGGCCTTTCAACATTGTCAAGCTTGAGACGAACTATCATGCATACGCAACAAATGTAACACTGCAATTTATGTTAATATATGTCTGTACAGGGCCTAGAGGTTCTCCTTTAAAGGAATAGCTCGTTGAAAGAACATATCTTCACATTCATCTACATTTACTTCGGATAGAAGTGATACAGAGTTGTTATGTTAGTCACTTCCCTCAAAAATCATCTTTGACATGAGTTCCTTTTTCAAGGAATCTTGGTTAATCTCTTCTTCCAAAGTGCCTGCAGTAACTAGGTGATATGCAAATACCTTCATTTTCTAACCAATTCTGTAAGCCCTAATGATTTCCTATCTAGCAATAGATGGATTCCAAGGAGTGTCCAAGATGATAACCCTACTAGCACCTATGAGGAAAATTCCCTCTCCACGTGCCTTAATAGATGCAAAAAGAACCTTTGAATCTGAATCTTGATTGAATTGTTCAATAATATTTTCCCCGATTTCTACATGAGTGTTACCATCCAGTCTTAATATTTCAGAACCTTTTCTCTAGTTTTTCTTTACCAAGAGCATCTTTTCTAATAGAGTTAGAGGAGGAAGGTACTAAGTGAAAACTAATAATTTTTATTTATTTGTATCACAGAGGGACAAAATGTCAAGGACAAACTTTGTTTTCACTCCATTGTTAGGATCTACATTAATATTGGTAAGACTAATCCCAATATTAGTCATATCAAGCTCCAACCATCTTGAAGGATTCTCTCCTTCAAGTGAAGTATGTATGCAGACTGCTGTAGACATTATATCTCTACTCATTCGATTTCCTACAAAGTGTTGTAGATTTCTTAGTGCTCCTCTCTGTTTATCATTTAGGTTCAACTTAACGGTGAAATAAACAAGTCCAGGAAAATCTTCTAGTACATCTCCTTTATAGTAATGGACAAATAATGATGTTAGTTCTTGGAGACCTTATAGAGTGGATGTTTTAACCTCTTCATTGCTACTCTATAGTGCATAACCCAGTACTTCAGAGAATATTCTCTCCACTGTATCTTGAACATGCCGCCTATACATTAATTTTGGATGCCTCTCAGTTGCAGTAATGATACTGATCAACTGGATGAAGAAGGATTGAAAAGAGTTCAAATCTAAAATATTAGACGTTACCAACCTCAAAAGAAGGAAGATCTCTTTAAAATCATTCTGAAAGAGGGTTCTTGACAATAACACTTGTCTCCTCGTATGTATTTGGGAAAGAGCATAGAGTATTTTGGTGTCCTTTTTGCATGGGAAATTCCCTTTATCTAAAACCAACCATCCTAGTCCCTCAAGTAGAATTTGTTGGCAAGATTCACCCAATGGTTCAAATTAAACACTTCATATTCCAAGGGTTTATTAAACCTGATATACATTTGCATCAAAGGGATAAAAAAAAATGCATGCCAAAATCAGTATGTGTGTCTATTAGAAAAGGTGAGACTCAACTATAGTATATTTTCACATTACCAAGAAAACCCATATCTTAGAATTTTCAAAATTCACCTCCATTTTCCTATATCAAATCTTTGAAGTCAACAACTTTTGTATTTTCCCTTTTTTTCTTGGTTTGGGGGCTCAACCCTCCCTACTTTTATGTTTTATTACGCTCTAAATGTACATGAGGTGGGTAAATCTAGCAGAGTGTATTTTAGAGTGCTTATTGTGAGTCTACATTACTAAAATTAACCAATATTGTCTTGCTTCATTAAAATGTACACCAAATTCTCATTTCTTGGAGGAATTGAGTGATTCAAACTCAAAATTGTATGTATTGTCATCCCTATCTTTCCATATTTCCGTATTTTCAAATTGAGACATAAACTAGTTGTTGGCTGTAAATGTTGGCTCAAACTCATACACGAGTTTGCATTAGTGTCCAACAAAGGTGGTCTATTATAGTCCAAGCATTGGCATATTTAATTCTTGAAGAGGGGAAGGTATAACCCAAAGCATCACATGACACTAAATTCTATATGACTCTAATGCAACATGGACATCATGACCAACGTTTTCTCCACCATATATAGGGTTCCTTTATTTACTTACGCAAGTCCCTATTCATTCAAGTGAAACTCATTCTCATACCACCATGAACAAACGAGCCCTTATAATTATTAGTGCTTTCTACTACAGAATGTGACACAACTATACTAAATAAGAATTCATTTATTAACATAGTTTTGGAATAAAAAACAACATGATCATTTTCATATAAAGGGAACAAACCAAATATTTGGAATGGGGATCTCATTCCATTAATAATCGTCATAATCCAATACATCCTCAGAAAATAAATATAAAAAGTCTAGTACATATCATATTACAAGAATGACTATCCACTATTATCCCAAAAGCCTTACAATTCAAGCAACTGCAACATCCTTCTACTGTTTAACCATATTCTACTATCTATCAACTACAACAACATCATTAATAACAATACCAACAACCCTTTTCCCGGCCTAAGTATTTACAAAATATATCATCTCTTAAGAGTGGGGAGTTCCATTCAAAACCCTATATATCCAATGTCTTTCTTCACTATTTGGCCTGATGGACTACCTGTTATCTCCTCTCCTTCTCTAACCAAATGTCTTCCATCTCTCACCACCTCATCCAAACAAATGTTATTTTAAAAATTAAGGACCCAATAAGACCCAAAAAAACTTGTTGGCTTTCCCTCATGTCAACAATGGTTTCCTTTTCTACACTCAAAACCCTCCACTTCTTATATAAACAAGGTACCCATTTTATAGGCCACCTCCAAAAAAAATCCTTTTAAATCAATGTAATTGCCACATTTGGATGATTTGGTTGTTGATTATTTCAACATGGTCTTTGAGGTTTTCCTTCTCTCATTACATGTTGTCTGCTTCCATGATTGTTTCATCTAGCTACAGTTGGAGTTGATTGTTTTTAACCTTTAGCTACATTAGATCATTTTTTTCTTGTAGCAATATGTGCCCTATTTTGTTGCATGACTTTAAATATTGTCTCATCAACTTGTTCTTCGTCACTTGACTAATGACTAATGATTACTATTCTTGAGGGATGCTTTTGGATTTATCAGGGTGAGAGGCATTGGCATCATTGTGACAATGGTGGGTCTACTCCTTACTTTTAGGTAATCTTTTTCAATGTTAGTGCTCAAGTTCATGGTTGCAATCTCAATTATTTCTTACACATTGGTAGTGATGTACTACATGATGTTAAAAAAAAAATTAGCACCCTTGCATAAGTGTAAATTGATATTCTCTATGTTGTACCAAGATTGCTATGAATTGCATAGTAATTGTCTGATTTAATGATGTCATTGGGACTGTTGTAGAAGGGTTTTTGGTCATGAGGTTATTGCTACCATATAAGGGGGCATTAACCATTTTTTCATCTTTTGTTTCCCTGTAATATTTTGTTTCTCTTCCTACTGTTGATCCTTATGTTGTTGTTGTGCAATTATTTGTGTCTACACCAAGTCAAGTCCACTAGTGTGGGTGTGGCCTTCGACTATCTATTTTGGTTGTTTTTTGGATGGATCCTTAGATTCTTTGTAAGGGGCCATTGCATGGATATTTCTACCAATTGGGTAAATCATTAATACAACTCATCTCTTGTCCATCTATCCTAATGTAATGTGGAAATCTAGGACATCTAAAATTTCAGATTGGAATTGATGTGGTTGTAGATGTTTTCCCACAAATACACAGCAAACATAACAGCATGCCCAAAAAAACTAAAACCTTGAACTAGTTGCATTCCCATCCAATCTAGAAACTTGAACCGGTTGCATGCCCAAAAAATCACAGCATTCCCAAAAACCCCTATCACAGCATGCCCAAAAAAATGAGTTGATGCTTACCTGTTGAGCCATGAGCTCCAAATTGAAACCATGAGCTCCAAATGTGAACCGTGAGCTCCAATTCTCAACCATGAGCTCCAATTCTCAATCGTGAGCACCAAATGTCAACCTTGAGCTCCAAATCAAAACCAAGAGCTAGTCCAAATTGCATAAAAATGATACACCGGAGTCGCGAAATGATACACCAGATCCACCGTGAAATAGTACACCGGAGATACTCCAAAATTCATAAAAATGTTCAAATTGCATAGAACTATCCAAAACCTGAGTCGCGGCAATGTTATAAAGACTATGTATTTTTTATTATATAGTATTTTATATTATATGTATATTATTATATGTGTTGCCGTATAATAAAATATTATATAATATATTTTTATTATATCTATTGCCATAATAGTATTTGTTTACTAGGTATAGTATTTTTAACTTAGGTATATGTATTTTTTATTATATGTGTTTTTAACTTGGGAATAGTATTTTTTATTATAATATGATGATGATGATGGTGATGACGATGATACCAAATTGTTAACATAAACGATGATGTTGATGACGACGACGACAATGATGGTGATGATGATGATGGCAATGGACATGTTGATATCATATGAAATGATGATGATCACAATGACGATGACGATTATGATGATGGTGATGATGATGGTGATGATGATGATGATGATGATGATGACGTTGATGATGTTGTTGATGATGATGATGATGCTGATGATGATGTTGATGATGATGATGTTGATGAGGATGACGACAATCCTTAATCCCTACAATATCGGCTAATCCCTACAATCTTACCTAATCATAATCATCTTCGTCATCATGATCATCATCATCATTTCCATCATCATCATCATTGTCATCGTCTTCTTCAACATCGTGGTCTTCATTATCATGACCCTCATCATCATCATCATCGTTGTCTTCTTCTTCATAATCATGATGATGGCAATGGTGATGATGATAGTGATGATGATAATGATGATGATGATGGAAATGATCACCATCATCATCATTTTCGTCGATGTATTCAACATCGTCGTCTTCATTACCATGGCCCTCATCATCATCATCATCATCATTTTCGTCATCTTCGTCTTCATCATCATGATGATGGTAATGGTGATGATGACGATGATGACGAGGATGATGGTCATAATCATTTTCATCATCATCACCATCATCATCATTGGCAGCGTCGTCGTCATCATCTTCGTCATTTTCAACATCATGAACCTCATCATCATCATCATGACCCTCTTCCTCCTCCTCCTCCTCATTATCATCAATGTCATCATCATCATCATCGTCCTCTTCTTCATCATCGTCTTCATCATCACCATGACCCTCATTGTCACCATCATCATCACCATCATCGTCATGATGATGATGATGATGGTAGTGGTGATGATGACAGTGATGATGATGATGATCACCATCATCTTCATCACCATCATCTTCATCAACATCATCCTCATCACCATCATTGTCATAATCATGATGATGATGGTAATGGTGATGACGACACTGATGATTATGGTGGTGGTGGTGGTGGTGGAAATGATGATTATGATCATCGTCATCATCAACGTCATCATCATCATCATCATCCTCTTCATCGTCATCATCATCATCATCATCATCATCGTCCTCATAATCATCATCATCATCATCACCATCATTGTCATCAACGTCATTGTCATCATCATCATCGTCTTCATAATCATGACCCTCGTCATCATCATCATGACCCTCATCCTCCTCCTCATCATCATGTCCTAAAAACAACATTCAATGGCTTCTAACAACGTGTCCTATGGTAGTCTTTTGTAAGGTTAATTTCTACACATATCCACATATAGGTAGTGATATGAACTTTTCACCAACATTAAGAATAAGTAAAACTTATTGTACTTCAAAGATGCTTGTTTTGTAATCCACCAACATTAAGAATAAGTAAAACTTAGTTTACTTCAAATATTCATTTTCGAAAAAAATTGCATAATATTGGCAAACCTTTCAATCAAAAAGTGATGAGAAGGAAATTGTTGAATATAGATAGTAAAATGGAAGGAAATTTTTGTATCCTTGAAATACTTCTTATATCTAATATATTCCTCGTCTTCTAGAACTATGGGTCCCAAATATATGTTCAATAAAGAGATGCAAACCTAAGAGGAAGAAAAACATCCTAACTTGAATAATGAACCTTCAGAGTAATGAGGGAAGAACCATCTACATAACGACACATCCCTATCTTGGATAAATTAAAATATATCTTTGAAGGATGATTGAAAAGTTGAGCATGTGAATTGATCTAGTGATAACTAGGGTAGAACCTAGCTACACAAAAAGTTCGAGTTCAATATTTCCATTATATTATTATAAAATCAAATCTTAAAAACTATTATAATTATTATAAGTTATCTTATTACTCTATTATTCTTATCTTCTCTTGCAATAAAAATATTCCTATTTTTGATGGTTTGTGAAAACACATAAAGTTGGGGATATTTAAAAATATCAACCAAATAAAGTGAAACAATTACCTCCCTCCCGTCCCTTAGCTTTGAAATATAACCCATTATGTTGCTCCGTAAACATCCATGGAATTTATTTATTTTATTTTAATTATAATGTAATTTAATCTATTTTATTTTATTTTATTTTATAATTTATAATTATATTTATTTTATTTTAATTATAATGTAATTCTGATTTTATAAATAAATAAAAGATAAATTATGATATTAATATTTATTTAAATTTATTTGTAGGATGATATCGAGTTGACGAGATCAAACATTTTTCTTATCACACAAAAGAATTTTAACTATATATAATTTTAATCTTATAAATAACTAAAAAAAATTATATTATGATAATAATTTTAATTTAAATTAATTTAGTTTATTTGTAAGTTAAGTTTTATGATGAGATCAAGTTTAAGAGATCAAACATATTTCTTCTTATACAAAAGGAAAAGGACAATGCATTTGTTAGGGTTTCAACATAAAACTTTATGTTAGTACCACATCCCAACTACTAAACAAGGGCTAAATAAATCTCAACATTGATTAAATATTTAAAATTTAACTAAGGTAAATATCAACATTGATTAACTATTTAAAATTTAACCGAGGTTTAACTAAGGTTTATTGATAGAATGGTTTGAAAAATTATATTAAAATGCATAACTTTTTATTTTTTATTTGTTAAATATATAATTAATACTATAAATTTTTCATTTTTTAAATAAATAATTAAAATTATATAGATTTTTTTCAAAACTAAAAGCATGAGGAAAATTTAGGAATTAACATTTTTGTGAATAATACAATCCTCCTTTTATAATATTTTATATTATTATATGAAATTTTAAAGTATATAATTTTTATATATTAAAGTCTGAAATCTAAAAATATAAAATTTATTATATTGAAGTCTTTTATAATTAAAGTGAGTGAGATGTAGCATGTTTATAATGACATGGCATATGTTAATACCAAAAAAATATTATGATGATGATTATGATTATCATCATCATGAGGATGATGATGATGACGACGACGATAATGATGAAGATGATCATGATGTTGATGGTGACCACGATGATCATGAGGATGATGATGATGATGATATCGATGATGATGAAGATGATGGTGATGGTGATGATGATGTTGATGATGATTATCATCATCATGAGGATGACGACTGTGATGATGACGATGACGATGACGATGATGATGATGATGATGGTGATCATGATGAAGACAACGATGATGAAGATGACGATGATGATGATCATGATGATCATTATGATTTTGATGTTGATGATGATGATTATGATGTTGATGATGACGATGACAATGATGATGATGATGATGATGATTATCATCATCATGAGTATGACGATGATGATGACGACGATGATGAATATGATGATGATGGTGATGATGATGTTCATGATAGTGATGATCATGATCATGATAACACTCTTGATGATGATGATGGTCATGATGATGATGATGATAATGATAATTTTGTGCTGACAATGATGATGATGATGATAGTGACGATGATGATCAACATGATGATGATGATGAAGATGATGGTCATGGTGATGATGTTAGTAACTCTTTTTAAAAAATAAGATAAAAGAACAGGTCTGATTAAATATTTTCCTTTCAATATATTTCATCGTCTTCTTCATCCATGTCATCATCTTCTTCATTCAATTCATCATCTATATCATTAGATCCAGAGTCAACATTGTAAGGATTGGACATATTATCATTGTCATCATCATTAGTTACGCTCATAGTGTCATTGTCAGTATAATATTCATTGGCATTGTCTGCTACATCATTTGATTCAACTATTTCTTGGACATCTTCTGTTGGATCATCATCATCACCTAAATCATGTTGATCATGCTCTTCGTCATCGTATTCTTCTTCCATAGAACCCTCTTCATTACCATCATCAAGGTTATACTTTACCAACCTTCCCCTTGGATCGTGTCTCACAACAAATGACCAGCTCGCTTTACCTGGAACCTCCGAGTAAAATACCTATTCACATTGGAACATAGGGCTATGTTCCTTGCTCAAAAAACCTTGTATTTACCATGGTAAATCCATTATCATGTTCAGTAATAGTTCTATTAGGATCACATTGATTCAATCGTAACCTGTACCATTTGACAACGAATAGAAATACCTTAAAGCATTTAAAGTCCCACTATATAATATCTTCCAAATACCCATAGTATCAATTTTCTTAGACTTCTGGATGTCTGTCACTTCTAGATGAAACATTGGTCACCTCAAGGACTGTAGATATCCCACAATCTAATATTTTCTTTTTTTCATCCAATTTTTGGATCCAATATCTACCATCATTGCAGACCATAGCCTTATGGTGTTTTACCTACAATAAGAAATACATGGAAATATTACACAACGATTCAGTAGTTATGCAACAATACATGGAAAATAACAACATTTACGTCAAAATTTAATTTGCAAAACAAAATATTTAGAGGGATTTATTAATATGCTTGCCATTTTATCTTTTAAAGCATATGCTAAATTGATTTCCCTTTCTGTTATATTTCTATGTCCATTGCGTTGTGCTTCTTTTACCAATGAAGCCACACCTGCCCATGATATTCCATGACCCTATTGTTCACATATTTCAATCCATACCTTCATCCAGTCAAGATTGTTTGTGATGTATAAATGAATTGCATCCCATTCTCAACCAACTGATTGATGACAATAATCATTAAAATGAACAACAAGTGTAAGTCTCCTAAACAAATTAAATGCTCTTAATTGATGCAATAACTAGAAAATAAAATTAGAATATGAACTATATAATAAACATCTACTAGCTAATAATTACCTTTCACCTTCCTCAATCTACCTTTCCCCTTCAGTTGCTCCCCTTCAAATTTCTTATTGGAGTCTGGATCACAAATGTGACGTAAATTGAGCTTTGAAACTAAAATAGGAAGATATTCACTAACATACAACATGTTTTGGTATACCATATATCCTTTCATCATACAAACCTAAGCATGTGCTCAATCTCCTCAACTTGGTGTATGAGGTAGTGTTCTTGTGCATTGAAAAATGTCGAAGGTATATGCTTATGCATTTCACACATGAGAGGAGGAATTTATCTCCTCCAATATTTTATATATTCTTTATGGATTTATTTAGATGTCTACCATCTACAAGTGATGCAAACCAATGACAATATTTAACAAAAAAAAACATAAGATCACATATGATGAAATAGTGCGCAAAAAAACAAATATAAATTATATGGGGAATTAAAGAAACACTAAGCACATGAAAGTAATCTCTAGTTACCTCATGTATCTACCAAGATTATATATAACTTGTTTGACATTGTTGTCGAAGTTGTCCGGGAGAGAGAGAGGTAGAACATACTGTATCAAATATATACAAACCACGCCATTTATTAAACAAAGAGTATACAAACAAGAAAAAAATATACGCAATAAAATGAAAAAAATAAATTATGTGGATATAACAATAATAATTCCCTTGATGAAGACGTGCCAATCATGTGTTTTGACCCCCGCAAAATCACCTTTTTGTTATGATATTCTTCAAGTTCACACAAAATACATTGGGAAATTTAGTTTTCTGTATTACTCCTTTGAAAACATTGTTTTGTTGCTCTGTAAACATCCATGGAATTGAGTTTATATTAACTTGGTCTCCGTTGCTATGAAATTGGACGTCTTTAATTGCATGGTTTCTTTCTTGAATGTCTTTGCAAGCTTTCACAACTTTATCTTTCTCCCACCTTAGCTCCAGTATTTTCCATAATGTTTCAGTAACATTCTTTCCAATATGCATTATATCAAACAAATGAGCAATTTGTAGGTGCTCATGGTAGGGAAACCTGTTGAATTGAATAGGATAACTTTTCATTCCTTGTGGAAGCCCATTAATTCCTTCATGATCATGATGGACATCATGAATATTAGTTTATAAATAAATTACATCATAAATAAAATATGGCCACTACACTAAACAACTCACAATAAAAATTAAAATACATAACAATTCATATACGATTATCCATACGTGCAATGATGACGATTTCTATTGTATTGCATATTCCAAAGGTGAGATGACATTCTCCATGGTTTTAATGTAGTCTCCTGCTTCCCATTGAAATTTTTTTTTGGTTGTTTTATACCTGTGATTCTTAGAGAGGAAATTCCTATACTCATCAAACACCTCCTTTCTTAATCTTTTTGAGCGACGATATGTTATCTTAGTACCACAAACTAGACATGCAAATTTACCCTTTGTCTGAAAACCTACAATATTTAGATATGGAATATCTATGTCAATTATAATTATATACAAACTATTTTAACTACTCCATATAATTAAATGCAATTAAAGTGGAACTTAAAAATAAAAACCACATAATGAAGTTAACCTAGGGGCATCATGTATTCTCCATACAACCATTGCATGGAATTGAAATTTCCTTTGTCGAAATGGTATAGATACGTCATACATAGTGATTCCATTCCATAACTTTAGTATCTCATCTATAAGAGGTTTGATATATGCATTCATATCTTTGACTTGGAACTTACCTGATTGATTTGAAGTACATATAAAATATATCATTATGAGAACCATTAAGATATATAAACCATGCACAAGAGTAAAATAAAAAATATATATATGAAATTAGGAAACATAATACGACAAATGAGATTCCACAACTACATTATAAATAAAACAGTTGTAGACACAAAAAACCTGGAATAATAATCGACAAAATTATGTGCTCCCTCTTTATTGAAAAACATGGAGGAATGTTATTGTTGATAAAAAAAATAGGCCACACCGTGTAAATGGATTTCATCTGTGCAAATGGATTAACACCATCTGCTGCCAAAGAAATCCTAAGATTATGTGGTTCTTCTTTAAAGTGAGCCCACTTTTTCTCCATATCTCTAAAAGCATATCCATCTGCAGGAATTCAGATAACATCATCTTGACTTCTGTTCCTGGCATGGTAATCCATAAATTGCGCTATGTTTTTTCACTTGAACAGTCGTTGCAAACATGGAATGATGAGAATATAACGAAGAACCTTTTGAGGCACCTTTTTTGTTACTTTATCTGTTCGATATCTACTTACATGACATTCTAGACATTATGTTGCAAATTCATGTTGATTATAATATATAACATGGTCATCGGATCATGCATGAATTGCTTCATAATGCATTCCAATATCTTTCATGATGGAAGATAAATCTTGATATGTGCGAGGTAAAATATTTGATGGTGGTAACAAAAATTTAGCTATCAAGCTACAATATATATATAGATATATATATAATGTAATAAATAAATAATATTAACAAAACAAGCTTCATCAGTACGAAGATCAATAATGAGTTAACAATACAATTATTAGAGCAATACAGACAAACTTTATCACGTTCCTATATATGTGATGGATTATTTTACATACCTTAGCATCCATGTGATTGCAATGTTTGAAAGACCATTCATAACCTTCAAGTTCATTATCAACAATACAGTAGAGAGAAGATTTGTCTTGGAGCCTTCATAAAGGGGTTCATATGTCTTATCGAGAAGAGGTATATCGTGAACATCATCAAAGTCAACATCATTTTCATTGTCATCGTCATCATCCATTCTAACATTAAATGAATCATGGATCAATGTATTTGTACCATCATCTTCAACTACGTTACTAGTATGATCATCTTGTTCAATATGAGCATTCACTTGTTCTCCATTAAACATAGAGACTCCATGATCCTGATCCATAACTTGTTCTAAAAGCACTTCCTCTGGGCGATATGCTGTAGGGTGTATTTCCTTTATAAATACATCGAAACATCAATATATATACATTTATATAGGAAATATTAAAATAATACATACCATTTACCAAAGAAAAGAATATAAAAAACTTTATAATGTTAAACCTACAAATGGACGATATTTATTCCCCCCCTCAGCCTATCCATGTTCCCTACAGTGTTTTGTGGCTGTTGAGATCAATATTCTTCTCCTCTTAAATCCCCTGTATTTAGTACATAGACAATAGCATTTGTCATCACCCCTTCATTTCGTTGTATCCCATAGTTTATCAAGCAATTATTGGTTGTTTTCATTTAAATCAGGAATATTTCTATTTGACATTTGTCACAAAATTCGTGAATGAATACTATCGACAATATTAAAAAATCAAGTTCCATGCATCAAAAGTTTCTCAAACAGAGGTTTGTTGAAGAATTAAAAAATTCCGTCAAATTGTCTGTCGAAGAAAAAAAAATCCCGCAACCACCCGTTGAAGAATAAAACAATTCTTGAAACCATCCATCGAGGAATAAATAATTTCCACAAATCATTCGTCGCTTCTACAACAAACATGTTGGAATGTTTAAAAGTGTTTAAATTTATAATTGCACAATCGTCGAATATCCGACGACCTGAACATAGTTACCGTTGGAAATATGGGACAAACAGTTTGAAATATGACATCATTTTATTTCAAAAAAAAACAAACACGTCGAAAATCCGACACCATTGTGTTGGATATGCGACGAGATATTCGTTGCATTATTGACACATGGTTGTCAGATATCTGACGACATATCCATCAAAAAAACTATGCCTATGACATCAGAAATCTGACGATATAGCTTTCACATTTTCCGACGACATCTCTGTCGAAAAAGCTAGGCCTATGACGTCGAAAATTCGGTATCGCTAAAATAATTGAAAAGGTTCAGTACTTTTCATCATTGTTTTCCGACACATCCGTATGATACGTTGGATGTCGTCAGATTTCTGGTTCAAATCCTATTGTGGTTCGATCCATGAAGCCACCAAACAAGGGTGTCCTTAGGAATAATTAAATGTCATGTATATAATGGAACTGATGTTTTGTCGATCGTAGCCTAGGTTTTCAAGTTATGGAAAGTTTCATCTCACTTCCCAAGTCCATTCAGGGACACCAGGGAAATTTCAACCAAGCGCATAAAATCCAAACTGAGCAATGAAATTGAGATCTTTTACATCTTGCAAGTGTGTTTGGGAAAGGGTGATCTGACCATGATTCACACACACTCGTTGGGAAAAAATTTCAAAATCTTAACCTATAGTGCAAAATTCGCATAACGTGTCTTTGAGCAAAACTGAAATCTAGAAAACTATCAAAATAGACAATGTTTAGTTCATAAATCCACTAGACAGGGGTGTCTTTAGCAGTACTCAGATGTCTCAAATTCAATTGAATTGATAGTTTTTTTGTTCAATCCTCAATTTCTAATTTATGGAGAGTTTCATCTTTCTTCTCAAAGTCATTCAAGGACACCAGACAAATTTCAGTTGAGAACATAAAAATTAAACCAAGAAACATAATTGAGTTACGTTACCTCTTGTACATTGTGTTTAGGAAATGGCGAGATGACCATGATTCCCACATACTTAGTTGATACATTTAGAAAATCTTATATTATGGTGTAGAAATCGCACTACGCGTCTTTGATCAAAACCATCAGTGTAGAGAACCATAAAACAATGTTTGGTCCATGAAGTCATTGAAAAAGGGTGCTTTTGACTGTACATGAATGTTAGGATTCCATTAGAATTGATGTTTTGTCCATTCAAGCCTCGATTTTTTATTTATTTCAAATTCAACTCCCTTTTGATGGCCATTTAGGGATATGAGGCGAACTCCAAGCAACAAAATTGGGTGTTGTTACCTCCTGCAGGT
>LPNX010544884.1:213074-245917 GCA_001517045.1 Pseudotsuga menziesii
TGGTCACAGAGCTGAATATGAAATAGAGAAAATTTTGTGTTTTAGCATAATTGTTGTTTTATGAATTTCCAGAAGAAAAGGTAAGTAATTTTGATTTACATTAATATTATGCATCTAATAGTTTGCTACGAACACATTTGCAGAACTTTAGATAACTTCCAAAGGCAGTACTCCAAAAGAGCAGTGTGGTAAAGCCAGAGGTAGATCAGTCATGAGAACCCATGATGGGTATGATGCTCGAGATTCTTATGAGCGAGCAGAAGATGCCATGGGATAAAATGTGTGTAATGGGAATGATTACATTGAGTCCAATGGAAGGAGATTCCAAGAGACACCGTCAGATGTTGTAGCCACCATGAGAAGCTTGGTTAAAGTCTAGTAAGAGCAGCATCAGTTGACTACTGCCATATTGGAGAGTTTGATAGATTTATATAAAAACATAGATTCTGGATGGGGTACATCAAGGCCAGAAGGCAGTAAGAGTAGCACTAGGAGAAGGAGAAGGACTTCTAGTGGATCATCTGATTCTGAAGTATCCAGCGGGGATACAAGTTCATCTCCTCATAAGAAAATAAGAAGGGACCATAGGGATCGCTCTGGGGATGAATTTAGGAAAGCTAAACCTCCTACATTTGATGGTGAGGTAAAGACTGGACAAGAGGCTGAAGCTTGGCTTCTTGGAATAAAGAAGTACTTTCAAGTGCATGACTATGCAGGGAACATGAAGGCAAGAGTTGCAATATTCAATTTGAATGAAACAACATCCATTTGGTAGGAACACTTCAAGCAAGAAAAGAAGATCAGTAAAAGGAGACTTAAGTGGAAATAGTTCAAGAAGTATTTCAAGTAGAAATACCGATCTGACAGGTATTATGATGACAAGATTAAGGATTTCCATGAGCTGAGATTGGGACAGTGGACCATGGAAGAATATGAAAATAAGTTTTTGGAGTTGTTGAGGTATGTTCGGTACATCAGAGATGAAAAAGTGAAGGTCCAGCATTTTCTGAGTGGATTACCTCAGTCTTACAAAGATAGAATTGAGTTTTATGAACCTAGAACTCTTGAGGAAGCATAAGGAAGGCTTAGTATTGCTATGACCAAAGCCAAGGTAAGCTGGATTACCATAAGGCATGGAAGGATAAGAAAAATGAGAATTTTGACCAAAGAAAGAAAGGTTTCAAACCTTCTAACTTCAAGAATCAGCAAAAGCAGCCATCCCAAGCTCCGAGTAAGGCAGTTGGAGTGACAGGAGAAAATCTTAAAGATCCACAATAGAATAGAGGGCCACTCCAATGTTGGAAATGTGGAGGACCCCACATGTGCAGAAATTGTCCACTTGAGAATGAGAGTGCAAGGCCAACTTACAACCTTCAAGAAGCAGAAAGAGTGGGTCAAGTAGTGAGGGTAGTCCCTAGGATTTATGAAGCACTGGAGGACCGCCAGGCATATCACCAATCAGCTGTGGTTGAAGTTGCAGTTAAGATTTTTGAGCAATCTGTTTCTATTTTGATTGACCCTGGTTCTACTCACAGTTACATTACTCCTAGAGTAGTGGATATTTGTGCTTTTAAGAAAGTAAAGCATAGGAAGTCTTAGTTAGTTCAGCTAGCCATTGGAACTAAGAGAAAAGTGAGTGAAGTGGTAGAGAAATGTCCATTGGTCATGGGTGGATTGGTCACTTGTGTAGATCTGAATGTTCTACCGCTTGGTTCCTATGATGTTCTCATCGGAATGGATTGGTTAGAAGCTCACAGGGTGAAGCTTGAGTGTTACAATAAGACTTTCGAATGCATGAATGAAGAAGGGAACCTAGTAGTTGTGAAAGGTATTCCAAAGGTGATTTCACTACGGCAGGTTTCAGCAATGCAGTTAAAGAAGTTCTGTAGGAAGGGTTGCCAGTTGTATGCAGCTCATATTTTGGAGACATCAGGAGATGAAAATCCTAGGTTGGAGGACCATCAGGTGTTACAAGAAGTCAAGGATGTGTTTCCTGATGAGATTCCAAGGCTTCCTCCAAAGAGGGACATTGATTTCACTATTGAACTTGTACCAGGAGTAGCACCAGTGTCCAAGACACCCTATAGGATGAGTACACCGGAGATGCTAGAATTGAAGATTCAACTACAAGAGTTGTTGAAAAAGAAGTATATCCAATCGAGTGTGTCTCTGTGGGGAGCACCAGTTCTGTTTGTAAAGAAGAAAGATGGTACACTCAGGTTGTGTATTGATTACAGACAGTTGAACAAGGTTACTGTGAAGAATAAATAGCATTTTCCTAGGATTGATGACCTCTTTGATCAAATGAGAGAAGCAAAGTTATTTTCCAAGATTGACTTGAGGTCTGGTTACCATCAGGTGAAATTCAAGGATGAAGACATTCATAAGACAGCCTTCAGGACAAGGTATGGACATTATGAGTTTGTAGTGGTACCATTTGGTCTCACAAATGTACCAGCTACATTTATGTGCCTTATGAATAGTGTCTTCAGCAGATATTTGGACAAGTTTGTTCTTTTTTTCCTTGATAACATTCTTGTTTATTCTAAGAATGAGAAAGAGCATGAAGAGCATTTGAGATTGACATTGAAATTGCTCAGGGAGCATCATCTGTATGCAAAACTGAGCAAGTGTGACTCCTATAGAGATAGAATTTAGTATTTGGGTCACATTATCTCAGAGGAAGGTATATCTGTGGACCCTAAAAAGATTGAAGCCATTATGAATTGGCCTACTCCAAGAAATGTGACAGATGTAAGATCTTTTATGGGACTTGCAGGATACTATAGGAGATTCATTGAGGGATTTTCCAAAGTTGCACATGCCATCACTTCTTTGCAAAAGAAGGGGATGAAGCTCGAATGGACATCAAGGTGCGAAGAAAGTTTCCAGCGGTTGAAGAATCTTCTCACCAGTGCACCCGTATTGAAAGTTGCAGACCCAGAGAAATATTTTGTGGTGTGTATCGATGCATGCGGACAAGGGCTTGGAGGAGTCCTTATGCAAGACAACCACATGATATGTTATGAGTCAAGAAAGTTGAAAGAGCATGAGAAGAACTATGCCACTCATGATATAGAGCTTGCAGCCATAGTACATGCTCTCAATATGTGGAGACATTACTTGATGGGCAAGAGATTTGAGCTCATAACAGACCATTGCGGTATGAAGTATTTGTTTGATCAGTCCACTCTGAATGCTAGGCAAGCAAGATGGTTGGAGTTTTTATGTGAGTTTGATTTTGAAATCAAGCACATAAAGGGAAAGGAAGATAAGGTAGCTGATGCACTCAGCAGGAAGATGCGATAAATGCATGCGTCATCTCTTAGTATTTGCCAATTAGATTTGAGGCAGCAGATTGTTAGTCATGCTGCTGGAGATGAATTGTATGAGCAGGTAAAAGACAAATTGCAACAGCAAAGTCTTGAGAAGAGATATGAGGGATATAAATTAGAACAAAATGGACTTCTCACTTATAAAGGTATAATTTATATTCCGGATGTAGCAACTTTGAGGATAGTTGTTATGGATGAAATCCATCAAGCTCCGTATTATTGTCACCCAGGATACCAAAAGACCATTTCCACAGCCAGAAAGTAGTACTTTTGTCCAAGAATGAAAAAGGACATGGTTGAATACATTTCAAGGTGCATGAAATGTCAACAGGTAAAGGTTGAGCATCAACACCCTGCAAGTTTGTTGCAGCCTTTGCCAGTTCCGGAATGCAAATGGGAAGTTATTTCCATGGATTTTATTACAGAATTGTCGATGATTTGGAGACAACACGATTCCATCATATTTGTGGTGGACAAGTTGAAAAAGGCATCACATTTTATACTGGTTAAGTCTATGCATAAGACTGATGACATTGCAAAGATCTTCATGAAGGAGATTTTCAAATTGCATGGATTTCCTAAGGCAATAGTCTCTGACAAAGATGTCAAGTTTACTTCCAACTTTGGAAGGGGTTGTTTGCATATTTGGGTACAAAGCTAAACTTCATCACGGCATACCATCCTCAGACAGATGGGCAGACAAAGAGAGTTAATCAGATTCCTGAAGATATGCTTTGCATGTATGTGATGGACAAACCAACCAAGTGGGAAGATTACTTGCACTTGGTAGAGTTTGCTTATAACAATGGACAGCAGGCATCCTTGGGGATGAGTCCGTATGAATATTTGTATGGAAGAAGGTGTAGGACACCAGTGACTTGGGACAACCCAGTGAACAGGGTTGTGCTTGGGCTAGAATTGCTCAAGGAGATGGAGCAAGAGGTTATAAAGATCAGGCAGAATCTGAAAGCAGCACAGGACAGACAGAAAATCTATGCAGATAAGCATAGGGTGAACAGGGAGTTCAGTGTTGGGGATCATGTTTACCTCAGAGTGAGGGCAAGGAAGAGTTCCTTGAAGCTTGGAAGTTGTGCCAAGATGTCACCAAGATATTGTGGGTCATTTGAAGTGCTTGAAATAATAGGGCCAGTTGCATATAGACTTGCATTGCCTACTAGTACTAGCGCTCATAATTTTTTTCATATTTCTTTGCTTAATAGATATGTACATGATCCTAACCATGTGATAAATTGGGATGTGATTCAGGTGGAACCTGAGGGAGAGTTCCGAATCGAGCCAATGTGCATCCTCGACAAGAAGGTCACAATGCTCCGGAACTGGGCCATAGGTCAGGTAAAGCGGAAATGGGAGCACTACGGACCTGAAGAGGCTACATGGGAGCTAGAGGATGCCATGTGATTGGCACATCCATTTTTGTTCAATTCTTCGGAACACGGAGGCGATACCAGTGTAGCATTTTGTTCAAATTTTGTAAAGCACTAAGGACAGTGCTATTGAAGGGGGAGGGGAATGTAACACCCTGATTTTGCCCCATTTCACTAGATGTATATGATGTATATATTGTAAATAATCATGGTGTGGAGCTAAAGGCCAAGTCCCCACCATTGATTGGATATGCTATGTTTTGGTTTGAAATTGTCACCGATGGTATATCGGGGCATGCGGCATACATATCAAGTTTTGTCATCATGTAAATATACATCTTTAATTAAATGAACCCAACCAGCTATGCTCACTACAACCATAATGAAAAGGGCATGATTCTCATAAGGATAAGGGTGTGGAATGTCAACCTTGAACCATTGGGGGAAAATCCATGTGTCACCTTCCCTTGTCTTACCCAACTCCCACCATTAAAAACTGCTGCTGTTAGTTGGGGCAGTTATGGCTGGGAGTGGAGTGTGGTAGGACTATCAATCCTTGCCCACATGCACACTCCACTAGTGGGTTGACCTCATGTTGGCAAGGAAAAAAAACCACTTCCATCACTCCAGCGAACTCCCCATTCTCACTACGACGCCATTCTCTCCATTGTCTGTTCATCCTCACTCAGGGACAGTAGTCTGTTCATTCTGATGCACAGACATCTTTTCTGTTTGATCTTACGTAGCCAGGATGGGAGTCATTTCTCGATTGTCATTCACATCTACACAGAGTGGTATCTAGCATGATTTCCATCCAAATTATGGGGGTTTGATGTAAATGTCCCTCACGCATAGGTCAGTAGCCTAATTTTTCTCCCCATTTGCGGCCTGTGTAAGTCTCTTCTGATTGCTTCATTGTTTAGGAGGGACAGTTGTTTTTCCCCACATTGTGAACTGTGTTGCTGATACATTTGGAGATTGTTGTAAGTTGCTTGGGAGTCATTTTGGCCACGATAGGGCCAAGAACAACTCAGGATTTGTTTTTCCTGTCTAAGCTGTAACCGCTGATTGATTGCATGTGTGCAATGGTTGGTCTTCGAACTACGTTGGGAGTAAGGATGGGGACTTGGGTTGCTTGATAAACCTGGTGTGTTTGGAAACCACATAGACAGATCTAGAGGGATGGCTTTCTTCTCCACAACCCTTGAATAGCACTGGAAGAGAATTCAGGGCCTGAGGGACTATGCAGCAGAGAAGGGAATGATTCCTTGTGTTGGGTGTGTGTGGGTGTCTTAAAAATCAGGCTAGTTCTAGTGTAGGTGTCCCTAGCTCTGTATTGAGCTCACCGGCTTAGCATTTAGCCTTTTCCAGCTCTTGGATGGCCTGATAAACCCAACTGTGTGGGGTTGGTTGTGTTTTGTGTATCCTTGGCTATGTGTAAGCCTGCTTGTTCATTATTCCTTGGAGAATCATGCCCAACTCGGGGGTGGCAGCGTTGCTGAGATATTAAGGAGCACGTTGGCCTATGGTTGGGTGGAACGTTGCAGCGACGTAGCTGGTTGCGGAACGAGTTCTTTATAAGATAAGTAATCTTGTCTATTTTACTTCTGCAATCCTATTTACTGTTAATGAATATGGTGAACATGTTGAATGCTTGTATGAATGTATGTTGCTTCCGCTGTGTATGATAAATAATTGTATCTGTGTATGTTCTACTTCAATGCATTTTATTTCAACATTTTATGAATGCACATGTTCATGGGGCTAGTTGCCCGGATGGTTAAGGCCATGGTAGCATCCTTTTTGTTGGTCGGAGGGTCGGGGACGTTACAGAGATTGTGGATTCTTTTTTCTTTATACACGCTAGTAGACATGTATTGTTATTTTTGTGATGATGCAAGTTCATATTATATTATGGGTCATTTTGATTTGTAAGGTCGATTCATGTTGACAAATAAAGTTTGATTATTGTTGATCATTTTGAGTTTTCGAGATAGGGTATAAAAAAAAACAATTGTGATATAGGTGTTTTCACTATATATATCATTCACTTGTTCCTTTAACCTTAAACGATGATATGTATGATAGGTTATTGATGCGATGATGTTTTATAATTTCACCTATTTTGATGAAATATAATGGTGATGTTATCGTTATTATATTGTAAATATATATATTGGAAGTTGTTGATGATATTTTCATGGAAAATTAATATATATGATGATATTACTACTTTGGATAAATGTTGTTTGTTTGTGTTAAATTTACCTATAATGCTATACAATCAATTTGAATTATGGTATCTACAATTAATTTGAATGTCTCATTATGTTATTTAAAAAATACGAAGTAAATGATATAAGAAAACTAATGAAATTAATAAATAATTATAATAACTCAAATATATAATAAATATATTAGCACACAATTGGATATGGTTGTAGGTGTTAAATAGAAAGCCTAATGTGGTGTTAATAAGGAAGAAAAATATGAAGCAAAACTAGGACCTAAAATGGAAACCCATTGTCATAGTTCTAGAAGAAACATTGGATGCAAAAACTGGCGCTAAGTTGGAAGTCAATTTTGAAGTTATTTTGGAAGCCAAACTAGAAGCTAAACTAGTGGCCAGTAAACAAGAAAAATTGGATGAAAATGAGAATTTAAATGCAGCATTGATGAGGAAGAAAGATAAAAGGAAATTCAAGCAGCTAAACAAGAAGCAAAATGTGGTGCTAGTGTGGTAGTAAAAATGGATGACACATTTGGTGCTAAAGTGGTAGCAAAACATGGTGCTAATGTGGATGTAAATAGATATGCAAAAAAAGGTATTAAAAATGATGCAACACTTGGAGCTTATGATCAATCCAAACATGGCATTGATATGGTATAAAAATAAGACATTACTTTGGATAAAAAAACTTGGTGCTACATAGGAAGAAAAATATGGTGCAACAATATAAGAAAATTTCCTGCCATTTTGGTAGAAAAACATGATGCAAAAAAGGAAGAAAAAATTGGTGCAAATTTGGAAGCGAAAATTAACACATACTTGGAAGTAAAACATGGTGCAAAATGGGATACTAAAGTGGTAGCACATATGGATTCTAATTTCGATGCAATATGGCATGAACATAAATGAAAACATAGATGCTAACATGACACTATTAAGGTGAAACTATGGCACTAATGGGGACATTATTTAGGAAGAAAATGCAGACGATGTCTAGGAAGAAAAATAGGAAGTTATTTAGGAATAAAACCCCAACGTTTCTTAGGAAGCAAAGTTGGATGTTATTCTGGAAGCAAAAAATGGACGATATTTTGGACATCAAAATGGATTCTATCTAGGAAGTAAAATAAGACGTGTTTTGAGGCGCTTTAAATTTTGTACATGACACATCCCATTAGATGTCTACTTTGACCACTCAATGTAAAAACAAATACACTAAAAAGGGATGCTAAGTGGGACGTCAATTCCAAGATTTGTTATAGTGGATGTATTCATGTGCAGAGGTATTCCACCGCAACCATGTGTGTATAGGTATTTTACAAAAAGGTATTCCATGGTATTCCACATAGAGAGGTATTCCATGATAACCATTTTATAAAGAAGAGAACAAGGGAGTAGGGATTAGGGATTTTTCCTTTGCACACAAACAAATGAGAAATTAGGGTTCACACATTTGCACATAAACTTGGACTCTTCAAAGAAATTGACAACTTTGAATAGAAAATAGAATAGATTAAAAATAGATCAAATGGATGAGTGATAAATGAGTTAAAAGGCCTTAGAAATAACAAAAAAGAGATGAACATCTACATAACCTAACAAATCAGGTAGGGAATCATCGGCATTTCATGTTTATGTATAATTCTCAAGATAATAATGTGTTTATATATGTTTCCTTTGTTTCATGTTTTTAATAAAGAGCATGGATCCATATTCCATATCAAACCTGGATCTGTTATGAGACAAAAAGTATCAAAAACAATATAGGTTCCAACACCAATGTTTTCACATCCACAAACACACAAATCCATTACCACAAGACTAAAAGAACTAGAAATAACGTGACTATGAGAGTACCTACTTAAGACATCACAACACCATACAACACTGTTGTGGCCTCTATAGGACCCAAGGTTCTCCTAGATGTTTCCATACAAGACAGTGGGTGTGTGATCCTTTTCACAAGAAAACAACAAGTCCTTGTCCCAATTATACTTGAGAAATTCCAAATCCTCTCATGGCCCTTCATCAAAATTAGCCTCATCTTTCTTGTAATGTATTAGGTTCATTCTCAGACTTGTGCAATTAGAAAACCCTAAGAACCATTCAAGTCTAAAGAACCATAAAATCACAAAAGAATCAATATTCCCTGTAATCAACTCAGTGCCCTAGTTACAAGAAATATCAAATTGAAAAAAAAACCCCAAAAAAATAATTGTCTTCTTCTTGTAGGGAAAAAAAATAAAAATTGTTGTATCAGATGAGAATGATAGGATCTAGTGTGTATGTAATTCGAAGAAAACTTTATAAAAACATTAAAATATGCACTATTGTATACAAGCTGTGAGCAGTGACACTAATGAAGAAAGAGGAAGAGAGTGTACCCTCGAAAGAATCGGTTGGAGAGTACCATTGCAAGAAAGATATAAAAAGTAGCAGTATGAACCAGGTGCCATCTGAAGACCCAAAATAATCCCACAAAGGAGCAGTGTACATCCCGCAACTAGGGAAAAGAAGATCAGCATTGAAAAAGAGTAATAAATAGACCCAAATCCAACAAAATAATTGATCCAACAAATACGAATCCAAAACAATCCACGGAGCCAAATAAAGAAGGCTTAAAAATAAACAACTTGGATCCGCCATTTTTTGGCATCCATTCAACCCTAGCAGATCAATAGATCTATTGGAGCTTCATTTTGAAAAATTACCTAGTTTTGTTTGCTCTATTTTCCCTCCCATTCTTTTTTTCTAATTTATACATTTTTTTCAAGCTCGTTCACTGTTCTCTCTTTTGTCTTTTTTTTAAATTAGTTTCCTCTCTTTATTATATTTGTTTTATTTATATTTTTTTTTTTAAATTTGTTAATACCAATATAAATATATTACATATATTAACTAAATATATATATATACTAGCTATATAACATATTAATATATTAACTATATATAGTAAAAATATTATGTTAATATGTATATAGTATATTAATATATTAACTAATATATAATAATAACTATATGATATATACATTCAAACATATAATAATAATAATAATTTATTTTCAAGGTAGACACTAAATTGGTTTATGATGAGGATGAGGATGGTTAATGTCCCCTGAGATAAAATTGGTCTATAGGACCTAAAGAAAACTAATTATTTAGTTTGTTTTAAAATCGTATTTCTATACTCAAAGAGCTTGGAGAGAAGCGTTCGAAGCTCACTATAATTTTGACAAGTTAAAAGGCTAGAAAGGTCGGGATTGCAACAAAGATTATGAAACTGTGATCTAATGTGGGTGTATGCAGGACACTCTAACAGGAAGTGATTTTCATCCTCAATGTTCATATTCTTACAAAGGTTGCAGATCCTTTTCACCCATGGTGTTTTAGGAACTGTCCAACGACCTGTTTCACTATGAAGCCCATGAGAGTTCGTTCTTATCTTGGATATATTATTTTTTTTCTTTGAAATAGTTAAAACAGAGAGATACTTTTGATCTTCTAGAGTAGGGTTGATGATCTCCTTATAATATCTTAACTTTTTTTTAGCCTCTAATTTTTTTTCACACCACGATTTCTCCTTGAACTTAGAAGTAACAATATTTTTAATGTTATTAATATTTTGTAATACAACATTTTCGTCGATCTCCCAAAGGTTTAACCAGGACATGGTATCTTTATACCAACCTCGCTTGAGACTTAGGTGGTTTTGGATGGAATTTAAAGCTAGCTTAGGAAGTCTATGGTCTCCCATGTTATTGATTTTGTGCTTGTACAACAAGAGCCTAGCCATAGCTAGGATCTCGATAGAGGAAATCCTCAGAGTCTATAAGGAGAATAGGGTAGGGTGTATTGCTTTTAATTTTTAGGTGATACATTATGAAACGCTTCTGTATTTGCTCAATATTTCTCCAGGACTCTCTAGAGATGCTGCAACCCCAAACCTCACACCCATACAAGATAACAAGAGTGTCTAAAGTTTCAAAGAGGAGCTTCTTTTTATCCCACGTCACAAGGTTTGCTTCTTTACAATTATTTTCAAGACCAAAATAAGCTTTTCACCCTCCATTAATCCTCTGATTAATGCTATAGTTCCATTTGAACTTGTGATGAATATCAATTCCTAGGTACTTGTAAGAAGACACTTCCTCCAAGTTGTTATTGTCGTACATAAAATTAGTGTAAGTGTCCTTCTTGGATTTGATAATCATAATTTTTGTTTTGCTAGTGTTAATAGTCATGCCCATGGTAGAACAAAAATCCTTAAAAATTCATAGTTTCTTATCAAGATCAAATGGACACCTTGCAAGAAGAACAATATCGTGAGCATAGAGAAGAAGGATGATGACTATCCTAGCTAAGTTCGTGCCAGAACAACCTGCTTTCTCTAAACAACCTTCTAGCTTATCGATGTAAATGCCAAAAAGGGTAGGAAGAAACCCTATTTGTGGGACAAGGGACACCCTCTCCGTATACATATGACATTTTGGAAGGGAGTGAGTAGTAAAAAAAGGGATAGGATAAGGCCTTTTTATTTATAATTTATTTTCTCCTTTATGTTTTAATTAAATTTTTGGAGACATAGGAAAGAAGGGTATGTGGCTATACAATGAACGGAGGCTTGTTTAAAAAAGATGTTCATAACATGTAGAGGGTTAATTAAAAAGGACCCCTTTAAGATGAGGAAAAAGATTATTATATGTAACATCACCTCACAACTAATGATTTAGTTAAGAAATTACCATAACATTTTACCTTCAACAAATTGCTTATTATTGACACAATATTAATCGAGGAACAAGTTCAATCTAACTTAGAGAACTTTGTTTACTTCAGCCATTGAACACATTTCCTATTTTATGCATTTAACACATTTCCTATTTTATGCACTTAGGATAATTCTTATACTTCTATGAATATGCATGTTAAAGTAGTTGTATAGTACCAAGGTAACCTGCTATTTCAAGTTACTTGTTGACTCGCATGATTTGAAAGTGGAGCGCTGTATGGATTTCTTAGAACATACCGTACCAACACAAACATTGTCTGAAATCAAAGGAAAGTTAGAAGTCCATCCCTTTGCTAGTGAAGACTGCAGTAATAAACCTATATCTGTTTTATCCAACCATGAGGATGTTACCATGGTTGTTAATAACTTCCACTACTTGGCTAAAATGGAAAACGGGTAGACATCAAAAGATATAATTCAATTGTATAACGCTATATTATTAATTACAAAACCGTATACTTAACCTTACCTCGCACCTCGCAGTTGTCCTCAAAAAGATTATCTCCTTATAATTATAATATAACAACTGCGAGGTAAGGTTAAGTTTAGGGTTTTGTAACTAAAATATTATAATTGAATTGTATAACCCTATATATATTATTAATTGTATAATTCAATTCGTGATGCTGATGGATATTGATGTAAATATTAATTCATTCTATAGTGATTTTGGGTTTTAAGAGTAAGAAATAACCAGGGTTAGTAAATTGGTATTCATGGATGGATTCTTGTTTTGTTCTTTGCTAAAAAACCAAATTTTAATTATTCAAATAAATATCTTTTAGTTTCATATTTTGTAATTCAATTTAATAGCAATAAAAATATGTCAAAAAAAATATGCAAATATAATAGCAACACTAAATTTATTGGTTACCAAAACCATGTGCCCAAAACCACTTACATCATTGCTCACTCCGTATTCAAAGTTAACCCTAACGCAATTTAAACATTCATTAATTAATTCCAAATTTAAGTAGTGGTAAATATTGTTTACTTTCTTTTTAAAATAATTAATAACTCTTAATAACTAAGAGTTTTTTCTCTTATAGTAAGGGCATTATATTTTTGTTTTTTTAAGTTATTTTGGTTATAAAAAATATGTTTAAAAATAATGATTTTTTAAGTTTAAAATTTAATGGTTAATATTTTATATAATATTGTGTATATTTAACTATATAAATGTTATATATATTGGTGTATATTTTAGAAAGTCTACTTTAGTATTTTATTTGTATTGAATTTCTTAGTTACCTATTTTTTCCATATCTAATCATATTTGTATTCATATTCGTATTTGAATTATGCTACTATATCCTGTGGAATTATTTGCATTTGATATTCTGGAATCATTCATGCTATTTAAAATTTATTGGATGTTTCATCATAAAATTCTTGTTATAGCAGGGTAGCCTCTATGAACAAAAATCAAAGTATTTTGGAAAGCATTTAACCAAAGTTTTATTCACCATCTTGTTTTTATCGGTTTTCATCTTTAATATCAACCAATGACAATGATCGCACCTTTATATTAGGGAATAAAAAATTTGTGGTCTTATTTGGCCTCATTCCAAGGCAAGGGATAAGGAAAAAGAAAATTTTGAAGCTTCTATCCTATGTTTGAAGTGTTAGATACCATATATTACAAACTTTTCAACTAATGTTAGATACTACTCTAGCATTAATCAATAAACATAAAATGTTTGGGATGGCATTAAGTATTAAGTGTAATGTAAACCAAACCTTGCCACCTCTCACATGAGGTGCACAATTTTTTACATGACAGGTTGCAGCATGCATAGTTGCTTGCACAATTCTTGACTTGGTAGGTTGCAACATGCATAGCCACCCAAAAGCCTCACAATTGGTACCTTGACATGGTTATATATCTTTGCATCTAAGTTTTTTGTTTCCAGCATTTTCACTTGCATCAAACAACAAGTCCATGAGAGATTTTGGAATGAGCAAGCCAACTGGTACTTTCGCAAAACAACTTCAAAACAATGGATGATGTTCTCATGGAAGAACATCATCCACTGTGCATCATTAATAACAGTTTTGTAGATTTAAAATGTAATATGTATGTACCTTACCTGTTCATTCGCTGGTTGGACTTGTTTAGTTTCAGTGATCGCTACTGCAAGGACATGGTAAAAAAAAGCAATATTTACAAAGAACAAGGACAGACGCTTGCTAGTCAAATCAAACTGGAAACAAACCTGAGGTATGGGATTACTTATGTGATTCCTGACTTTGATTTCGTTACTTGCTTCGTTAGTTATTGGCCATATGATCAAAGAATGAAATGGGTGTGCTTGCTTGCCTGGGAGTTGGGGAGATACCCTTCTTGTTTACTACCTACGACTTGTGCTTGTGCCTGTACCCTACCCAACTGTATCTGTACTCTACCCAACTCACCATCTAAAAAATCTTGAGAGGCCAGCCATTTATGGAATTTTATTCCTATGAAGAAACCTCCCATGCAACAAGTATACCCTTACACATTTCATTGTGTTGTTAGTGGATTCTTTTAATGGAAAATATGTCTTGGCCTGGATCCTTGGCTACTCAACTTGCCTGCACTTTTTATTTTGAAACAGATGGACGCCAATATTACTTTCATAATTCAATTGTTAATCCTCTGCAATCTTTTCATGTGCAACCTCTATGAATTGTTTTATCAAGCAATTCATAGCTTCCTAATATCATATTTCTCATCGTCTCCCCCACAAAGAATAATATTTATTGTCATGAATTACAAACTTAGTGGATTCCTTCACTGATATCTAAGACAATGTTCTCTTCCAATACTTTAGAAGGATCAAGGGGCTAGGGGCTCAAAACGATCCCTAAAATGCCTGGTGCAAAATGTTTACTTCTAGGTCTTACTCTAGGTCTCAAATAATTTACTGAAATATAGCTTTAGGCCGCAAAGAACTACTACTTGTGCTGCTACTTGCTACTGGTACTGGTGGGTCTTGCTCCTGTAGAATCTACTTTTGGATTTGTAACTGCTTCTTGATCTGCTATTAAATATGCACCCGATGATGTTTCAACCATGTCATCAATTTAACTTAAACTAGATATGAAACATGTTAGGGATAAGGAGATGGGACTAGAGCGAGCTGTGATGCTAGTTTACCCTATCGACTAAGCTGGAGTATTTACAGGAAGTATATAAAAGTCACTTGGATTGATACCGAGTGATACAGATTCTACAATTCATCAAATTTGTTTCCAAATGAGAAAACAAACGTTAAAATTTCAATGTCAACTTTTTCTATTTGCTTAATTTGGGTAGAATCCAGAGTCTTATTCATTTTAACAGCATGTACATTCAAAAACTTGGAATTTGAATGTATAAAACATATTGTTTTCAAACTTAACTTTCAATAGAAAAGCATAGAACTCTACAATGATATTCAGTAGCAAACCATGGAATTAAAATTTCTACGATAATCTTCAGTAGCAAACCATGGAATTAAAAAATACAGTCCTTCAATGCCTTAGACAACACATTCATTTGCACTTCAAAACATACATGAATGAGAATAGTTCCTGTATTTCAGCACTCTAACAAACAACACAACAATAATAACATAAACATTTTTACTAAGAAATGCCCTTAAATATCTGGTATCTATATTTCTTCCATATCCAGTGGGATAATGAAGCACTAGAAGTATCACCTATGAGATGGCTAGACATTGACAATTGCATAATCCTTATATTAATAAGTTGTTGTACGTGTTAATTTGTTCTTGTCAAAATGTAGGTTGTAGTCTCCTTCTTCATAATTCTCAAATGGTTGGCAATTGCCAAATTTATCAATTTCATAATAATGAACAATCCACTATGAATATTCTCCATCAGTCATAGCTTCAGTTTCAAATCCAAAACCGCTAAGAGTGATATCTTGAAAATGAATGGCGAAATATTCTAAATTCGGTTTAGCACTAATTGGATCCTGAACATGCGGTTGCTCCCGTCCCTACTTCCTAACTTCAGCAAAGTCCATGGGAGGTAAGATTTGTACCATCCATAACTCTGGAATAACTACATGGACAAATGTTTGAGATTTTCGACAGATGCTTCTTGCAAAGTGACATATAGACATTTGAAGCGGTGACTACTTGGAAGAATGCAAGGTGTAAGGTGACATTTGGATAATTTGAGATCATAAGTTATGATAACTATATAGTATTTTATTGTTTACCACACTTTTCAGTCAAATGGTTGTGCACTACATCGGCTAGGTAATGGTTTATCGTTGCGTCTACATACTCCACGTTACCATCATATCGCTATCTCACCAAGATTATACCAGCATTGTTCTTCCCAGCCCCACCCATTTTTTTTAGTATAACACTATGCTTTGCTATGCTATTGTGCAACTGTATGATTACATTTTTTGTAAGACTTTTCTCTCACTCTAGCATATCCATGTATCTCAAAATTTGATGGCGTTCAAAGTTCTCTTAAGGTTGTTTCTTTACAAAAACATTTTGACCATAAATAAAAAATGTTATAAATGAATAGTTATTTCGTTTCATCCAAGAACCAATTTCGGCCTAGAAATTACAAGGACTATAGCTGAGCACCTTTATTTTCTGGAGTGTAGCATTTTGGTTATCGGGTTATGAAGCAATTGAACTGTTGGAAACTGCCTATTCCCCTTCATGTTGATCTAATCATTTAAAAGAACTAGCCAGGATCAAACTACCAGGTGAACCAGTAGACAACCCACTCTTTAGCTCTCACCCAGGCTTACTTGCATGTGCAAGGCCTTATCCCCTCTTTTCCACATAATTTCCTTATTCGTAATCCCTTTTATCCAAATGTATTCGATCATTCAAAATGTCTAGAGAAGCTAACGAATCAAAATCCCATGCAATATCCATGTCTTTTAATACTATATACTATTAGGTATATATATATGTGAATATAGTTATCCATGTACTTATTCATGGAAGCTCATCAAAACTACAATTATGATTAACTATGTAGCTCTATCTCGAATGTCCCTGAGTGCATCTGACTACTCAGTCCTGTCTAGGCTTCAGGTCAATTGTGTCCAAATGGGCACGATGGGCATGTGCAAATACCGATGTGATCGATCTCCCAATAAATAAATAAAAACACATACTGAGTAGCAACATACAGTTCTAATGTTGGCATAATCTTGTTGCATCTAATAGTTCTATGCTTTAATTAATCAAATGGGTGTGTCTACGATCCAATGGTATATCTAACCATCATTGATAGGAACCTCTTCTTACTTACGATGCACCCATTTAGCATCATTGACAGGACCAGTTTCTTTCACGCTAGGAAGGAGGAAGTGCACCCATTTAGCATCATTAATCGAACCGATTTCTTTCATGCTAGGAAGGAGGTAGTGCTTTTAAGCGAGGTAATGGCTAATGCTTGATAGTAATTGAAACTCAGTTTCGACTTGAAGAAATAGAAACCAAACACATTGCCTATAACAATGCATAATTATATGAATTGCGTGATGACTTAATCTGAAAGTGAAGGAGTGGAGAATTTGTAATACTTCAAAAGCTTGACACGTCATGCAGCAGATCCTCCCAGCAGGTAAAGGGTGGGTGCAAGTCTCCGAATTATTCCAAATAAATGTTTGTGTCAGCTTCAACAAACAGCATGCCTTCGACTATACACTCCACCATGAGCTTACCAGTGGGCACGTCTATCAGCCTTCCGGCAAAAGGATAGTATGCCACTAAAACCTTCTCTAGCACTTCCATGATAACTCTGGCGGGATCCTCACCATTTCTAGATGGGTCGGACCGATAGAACTAAATGTCGGTACTATAAAATATGAGATTCGCTTGGTTTCTCTAGTCTACAAGCCTAGTCAACTTACAAAATTGTAGGCAAGGACTTGTTTCCTTAGCAACCACTCTTGTTCTACTTGGATATTATAGCAGTTATCTTTAACGTCAGAAAGTCGCTACCTTTCAGTATTGACTACAATTATACGCTTAATTTGATCATTCTGATTTATTTTTATATACATGCATATATTTATCATTGAGTCTTAACTTTCAAATGGCCTAGAAAATAAACACTAATTTTTTAATATTCATAAAGTTTTCCTTAGGGTTTAAATGCAACATTTATTAATCATTATTCATGAGTATAAGAAGTACAAAACTAAGTCTTTCCTAAATGGGTTTTGGTATTCTTTTAGGAATTAATAAAAGCTAGTTTGTGATGTTTTGACTTTTACTCGAGGGGCCATATGAAAGCATAAATGGAGAAATGAGATACAAACATGATAAGAATATATCGCAAAACACGATTATGTAGATGCAATGATTTTGCAAAAATGTTCACTAGGTTTGTCTTTGAAGTCATTTTTTGACACTTCAGAAACATGACGATATACGGGTAGTGTTAAAATTAAGTAAACTATAACTTTATAAATGGATTCATACATACTAGTGATCATGTAAATTGTCTCACTCAACGACAGTTGTCAAAAATTGTAATTCACTGTCAAAATTACAATTCTTCCATCGTCGTTGAATGATGCAATATTTCACTCACGTTTCTCAATCTATCTAAAAGTTTTATAATTTACTAAATTTTAACATTGTAGATGGATTTAGAGACCCCCATGGTGGGTCTCTAAATCCATCTGTAGTGTTAAAATTTAGTAAATTGTACAAATTCATTATCAATATTGTTATTTTCCATTGTTGTAGTGACACAACTAAAAATGGCCAAATAAACCAACTAGTATTATTAATGTTATTATTATGTGGTCATTTTTAGTTTAGTTATTTTTTTCTAGTCATATATTTTATCCCGTGAAAAAATATAATTTGTCATTTATCTTGGTCAATTTTAATTATCTCACTCATGTTTCGTCATTTATCCTTTCAAAAACTTGTGGCGCCCAAATGTTTTGGTCACGTGGTCATTTATCTCTCATTTTGTACTAGTGATTCATACTAATGCACCACCTTTTTAACTACAATCATCTTAGATCGACCCTAACAAAAGTATGGTCTAATTAGGTTGGCCCCACAAGGTATTCACTTAGTGAAACTATGTCATAGCACCTTCGTTCATGGGATATTAAATAATACCCCTAATTTTAATAGATATTGATAAATACCAACCAAAATTATTTTGTTGATCCTCCCTCTGAATACATATTTCCAATTAAAAAAAACCTATTTTTAATAGATATTCAATATTTTTACTAGATGCCACTTTTTATATCCCCCATTACCTATAAATCTCTGATACCTTACTCCCCTCCCCCTAATACCTAGAATATATTGACCTTATTTTTCAAAATTAAAAACCCACCTTTATGAATGAACATGATAATATATTGGTCAACAAAGTGAATTTTGTGTGGTTGGACTTTACCAGGGATGCTTTTAAGGAACCATACTTATTTAAATGTGTAAAAATATTGGCAAATCTCACAAATTATCAAAACTTCAACTATAAAATGTTTGGCGATATTTTTTAAGAAATATTTTAAGTTCCAAGGACTTTATATCGTTTATATAATAATTTGACGATTTTTAGGGTGAAAACATTTTACCCCATCAAAATTGGGCAAAACAGGGCTTCAAAAAAAGCAAAATGGTGAATCTTTTTTTGGAGAAAAACATGGAAAAATAGCCCATGGGCTAAATTTTGCCCCTAAAATTATCCCTGGCCTTAACAAAAATTATATCCCAGTACAAAGAAAACTTCATATCTTCTCAACAATGGGGATTTAGGAACCGTGCCACCTATCACCAAAAATATCATGGAACATACTATCTGAATATGGAAATTGATCCTTCATTTGGGTTAGATTCATGGGGTAAAACTACATGTTTTGTTTATACTATCATTATCATGATACCCCCCTAGATTTGTCTCCATACCATTTCATTTCTTCATCAAGGAGCTAATTTACACTTCATACCATCATGGTTAAGTAGACACATCATTATCACTTTAGAGGCTTATTCACACTCTCAATTAGTGTACAACTCAAAGTGGGCATGTGGAAACAAATACATGTTATCTCATCCTATGAAGTCCATTCTTAAAAACTATTCCATAAGGTGACCAATTTGATGTCCTTACTTATTCAATATTATTTTACTAAGGTTGGCATCAATTCCAACCAAATGTCCAACACATAGTGCACAAAATTTGCTTTAAATTAATATCAATGAGTTTTTTTCTTTTATGAGTTATGTGTAATGAAACTTTTCCCATGTTGCATTAGGGAACTAGGATTCCTAGTGTGTCCATAATTTAATTTCACTAGTGCATTTGAATAAATTAGGATCATAGATAAAAACCTCCACTAAAATTTCCCATTGATTTCCTTTGCTAGTAATGTCTACTATAAATGGATAAGGGAGACTCTTTTCTTGGAGATTCCTCATAAGAATGCACTAAAAAGTGTTTTCCTTGTAATGGTTATACATTCATCCCACATGCCACAAGCCACTGTTTCGATGATTATAGATAAACTTGGTCATTAATGGACTTGGAGAAAATGGTGGGGAGAATACAAGTAAAATGTCAATGATCATAAACCTTTAACTAATGGACATATAGAATCTAGAAAGCATAGCCAAGTCCAAATCCAAATTCATAGCTATACCTAAAATAAAAAAATCAAGAACCATGTTCTAGAGAATAAGATAGGAGGTAGATTTCTCAAATATCTTTGTTCCAAGTACTATATAACTGATAATCTCAAGGAAATATCATCATCGCCTCACTGGTGGTAAGAGTGGATAAGAGTTAAGTTTAAGGAAAAAAGGACAAAAGGTGTTCTAGCTTAGCATGCATTAAATTTTTTAGATGCAAGAGAGCCTATGTTGATGTTGTTTTTCCCATTTGGGTTTAAATGATAATTCTTGTGTTCATTGGTGTGAATGTTTTGGTCTGTTTACTGCTATAAATTTTCTCTCAATACATTAAAACAATTTGTATTCAATTTTAAAACATCTCTCATAATGATCACAAACATACATAGGACATATTGGAAAACCAACATTAACAAAGTGTAAGAGATTATACAGTTTCCACAAATTAAAAGAGTAACTAAGCATCCAAGTATATGAGACAGATGGGCAATAAGCAAGCCATTTAGGGTTAATATGGTGTCAAATAAGTTGAATACATGATCTTAAAGAAGCTAGAAACATGAGAAAAAGAAAAAAACACAATGTGGGCAAAGCACTAATAAGAGAATGATTGTAATACCTAAGGGCCATTAATGTGTATATTTAAGAGGAGTATCAACACTTGAAGGGGGAAATACTAAATTTTAACAAGAGAATAAGAGTATTAGAAGAAGACCTTGAGTCTTCTAGAAATTTTTTTCCTTTATTAAGGGAGTATTTAGTCAAATAGGATGAGTCTCTAACCAATGTTATGACATATTCGAGGAAGAGAAAAAAATGTTTCTTTATGAGCAAAGAATGTAACACAATCGGATGATGCATGAGAATGTAGGATTACTAAAATGATAGATAAGTTGTACCAAGATTTCGTGGTGAAGGAGAAGGTATTTTATATGTTACTAGTAGTTTTTCAAAGAGACCAAGGAAGAAGAAGCACCATCTATTGCTATTGTGTAATACATCACCATGATTGAGACAAGTATGGTAAACTCACCTTCCTAGGACCATTCTAAATCTATTTTGGAAGAGATCTGTGATGTTGTTGAAAACTGTGCCAACACATAGGATCCATAATAATGAGACAAATGCAAGATGTGACTAAGGGCTATGAAAGAGAAGCTAAGGTATTTAAACTCCATTGTAATAGAACTTAGGTTTAACATAAAGGATTGGGTTTTGGTGTCACTTAAGAAAAGAGAGAATGCTCAAAATTCTGAAACATTGCAATTTATTGTGGGTACCAAGACGTTGAAGTATATAGTCTAGCACTCAAAATATTTGCATTGGGAGAGTCCTTATCCACCAAGGAAACTTTTGTGAAAGAAAAAGATGTAGGAAATCGCTTCTTCTCATGAAAATAAAGGACACCATAAAATGAATATGGTATATAATGAAAAGAAAGGACAACATAAAGTTGATATGGGAGGACACAACCACCCAATATTTCTTTTGGTAAATTAGAGAAGGGAAGCTGAGGAAATATCAATGAATTACTCTGCACTAGCGCTTGCAGGACCAAGCAATCCAATCGATCGTAACAAGAAGATAAATAATACAAAGTATGCACCAAGAAATTCATTCGTTTTGTTATTCTACAAGAATAACAACCATCAAGATGCCATCTATTGGAATTACCATGTATGTTCATCTTATGTGAAGAAAGGAAATGTTAAGGGTTTTTGCTAAAAGAAGAGAGCCACATGCAATAAACCCAAATGTTTCCAAGGACAACATGGTAAGGAGGATTCCCTACACTAACAACAAATTTAGAAGAGTAAGGGGATAAGAAGAATTCCAAGTAGCTCCATAGTGCAAGAATTTTTTCTACCATTGAAAATTAACTACAAATAAGGAAACCAAGTATTGGAGGATTCCTATGAAATGATAGAGTTTGATCGGAAAAGGAATCACTCTTGTGGGAGGTTCAATTTTGGGAAGATTCGACAAATTGAAGAAGAGGTTGACTATTCTAAGGGGAGGTTCGAAATTGGCAATGTGTGTGTTTTGCAAGTGTTGAAGTGAATCACCTCATCCAAAGGTAGAATTGTTTTTCATAGATGACCAAATTCACAGAATGGAATCTGGTCCAGCCTGAACTATCTAGACCAGTGAATAAGAAATTGTTTGGGAACATATAGTAAATATATTTATTTAATGAATAAATCAATTTTCCCATGGTTGAATTGATTGTTGTTGAGGAAGTAATCAATTTGTTCACTTGAATAAATTTCCCATTGAGTCGAAAGATATCGATTAGACAAGTAGAAATCACTCTTGCTAGACAATCAAGTTGGATAAGGAGAATAAACTTAGCTCAAAGAGTATTGTCTTGTCAAGAGTATGTATGACTCTCGAGTTGGGGAAGGAGATTAAACTACATGGAATACACCTATGATTTTTTATTATTTTATATTCCAATGGGAAGAGTATATACGCTACAAAATAGACAATGTGAACACATTCATATGTGGATTTATTCTCACTATGTTGTTGGTAAACTTCCATATACATTACAATCTCCAATTGTGATGTTGGAAACCTCAATAGGAAGAAATTGACTTTTGTTTGCGATTTACACAACATGTAGAAATCCCTTCTTTTGGTGATAGCATATAGAGTTGGTGACTAACTCAAAGGAGATGGTGGGGATAATAAAAGTAACAATGTCAATGAGTAGACTTTAACAATTTCTAGAAGAATAAACGCTAGAAACAAGATCTAGAACTAATGCTAAGAGGCCGAGTCAAAGTTAGAACTCCACTCAAAATCCAGAGTTGAAATCCATGCTGCGAAAAAATCAAAAAATGGCACATTTCTATTGAGATCCATGCTCAAAAAATTCGACAAAAGGAAGATTCTAAAAGAACTTGATTTCAATTACTATATAACCAATAATTTCAACCAAATACAAGGATTTCCTAGGAGTAGATAAGATGTAATTTTTACCTTTCTGGTAGCTAACATCATTGCACAAATGGAACAAGAACACCAATGCTCTACTGAGCATACATTGTAATCTACATATTCATAGACATATGTTACAGGTAACACACATTCCTTTTGATGTTGGTTTTCTTTTTAAGTTTTAAGGATAATTCTTTTTTTTCTAAGTTTTAAGGATAATCCTTGTGATCATTGATGTGAGTGTTTCTGTTTTCTTACACTTGTAAATTTTCTCCCTCTAAATTAAGAGAATTTCCTACTATTTATAAAGCATCTTACACAATGATTACATGCGGTTGCTCCCGTCCCTACTTCCCAACTTCAGTAAAGGCCATGGGAGGTAAGCTTTGTACCATCCATAAGTCTAGAAGACCTACGTGGATAGATTCTTGAGATTTTTGATAGATGCTTCTTGCAAAGTGACATTTGGATGTTTGAAGTGGTGACTACTTGGAATAATGCAAGGTGTAAGGTGACGTTTGGATAAGTTGAGATGTAAGTTATGATAACTATATAGTATTTTATTGTTTACCATGCTTTTCAGTCAAATGGTTGTGTGCTACATCGGCTAGGTAATGGTTTATGGTTGCGTCTATTGTGCAATTCTAATGATTACATTTTTTTTAAGACTTTGCTCTCACTCTATATTATCCACGCATCTCAAAATTTGATGGCGTTCAAAGTTCTCTTAAGGTTGTTTCTTTACAAAAACATTTTGACCATAAATAAAAGTGTTATAAATGAATAGTTATTTTGTTTTGGTCAAGCACCGGTTTTGGCCTAGCAATCATGAGGACTGTAGCTGAGCACCTTTATTTTATGGAGTGTAGAATTTGGTTGTCGGGTTATGAAGCAATTGAACCATTGGAATCTGCCTATTCCCCTTCGTGTTGATCTAATCATTTAAAAGGACTAGCCAGGATCGAACTACTGGGTGAATCAGTAGACATCCCACTCTTTAGCTCTCACCCAAGCTTATTTGCATGTCCAAGTCCTTATCCCACGCTTTTCCACATAATTTCCTTATTCCTAATCCCTTTTTTCCAAATGTATTCGGTCATTCAAAACGTCTAGAGAAGCTAACGAATCAAAATCCCATGCAATATCCACATCCTTTAATACTATATACTATTATATATATATATATATATATATATATATGAATATAGTTATTCATGTACTTATTCGTGGAAGCTCATTAAAACTACAATTATGACGAACTGTGCAGCTCTATCTCGGACCTCCCTGCTGCATCTAACTACTTAGTCCCATCTAGGCATCAAGTCAATTGTGTCCAAATGGGCACGATGGACATGTGGAAAGACCGATGTGATCGATCTCCCAATAAATTAATAAAAACACATACTGAAAAGCAACATACAGTTCTAATGTTCGCATAATCCTGTTGCATCTAATAGTGATATGATTTAGTTAATCAAATGGTTGTGTCTATGATCCAATGGTATATCTAAGCATCATTGAAAGGACCCTCTTCTTACTTACGATGCACCCATTTAGCATCATTGACAGGACTGGTTTCTTTCACGCTATGAAGGAGGAAGTGATTTTAAGTGAGGTAGTGGCTAATGCTTGATAGTAATTGAAACTTAGTTTTGAAACTCAGTTTTGAATTGAAGAAATAGCAACTAAAGCCACCGCTTATAACAATGCATAATTATATGAATTGAGTGATGACTTAACCTGAAAGTGAAGGAGTGGAGAATTTCCAATTCTTCGGAATCCCGGCACGTCGTGCAGCAGATCCTCCCTGTAGGGAAAGGGTGGGTGCAGGTCTCTGAATTATTCCAAATAAAAATCTGTTTCAGCTTCCACAAACAGCACGCCTTCTCCTGTACACTCCACCACGAGCTTACCAGTGGGCACATCTATCATCCTTTCGTCAAAAGGATAGTATGCCACTAAAACCTTCGCTAGCGCTTCCCTGATTACTCTGACGAGATCCTCACCATTCCTAGATGGGTCGGACCGATAGAACTGAATGTCGGTACTATAAAATCTGAGAGTCGCTTGGTTTCTCTAGTCTACAAGCCTAGTCAACTTACAAAATTGTAGACAAGGACTTGCTGCCTTAGCAGCCCCTCTTGTTCTTCTTGGATATTATACTAGTTATCTTTAACTTTAAAAAGTCGCTACCTTTCAGTATTGAATACAATTATATGCTTAATTTGATCATTCTGATTTATTTTTATATACATGCATATATTTATCATTGTGTCTTAACTTTCAAATGGCCTAGAAAATAAACACTAAATTTTTAATATTCATAAAGTTTTCCTTAGGGTTTAAATGCAACATTTATTAATCATTATTCATGAGTATAAGAAGTATAGAACTAAGTTTTTCCTAAATGGGTTTTGGTAATCTTTTAGGAATTAATAAAAGCTAGTTTGTGATGTTTTGACTTTTACTCGAGTTCGGATTATGGTATAAGATATATTGTATTGTTAACTATGCAATATACTTAAAACAAATCTTAGTAATCCTCTATAGATAGATTTTATGATTGATAACCTTTTTTCCAACAAAGTAATTAGAAACAAATCATTCACATCTTATAAAAATTGTAAATGGCACTTTAAAATAATTAAAATAATAGGCTAGAAAAAATTAATCATGAGATAAAGAAAAAAATTCATGTGTAAACAAACAAATATTGGGTGTTGAGTTAGAACTAAAATTTAGTATATTGATCTTTCCTCTTCAAATGCCATGAAAATGTGCAGGAAGGGTTACTGCAAAGAGTCTGGAAGCTCTAATTCTATAGAGATTGGAATCTCAAATATTACAGTGCCTCGAAGCTCTGATTTTTCCAATCCTAGTAGCTTAATATGACAGAGCCTAGAATCTCATCACAAATTCATGGGTTTACTTTTTCCTCTCTTCATAATGGATAATTGCTTTCCTCTACCCATAGGTGTACCTTTTTCATTTACCTGGGACTTTCTTATCTAGTAACTATTTCCCCCACATTTGGCCACTTCTCCCTGTAAGGATGAGTAAAAGGTCAACAGTTAACTAAATGTGAGTTCTATCAATTCACTACAAGGATGCTTACACCGATACAATAATTTAATTAAAATCATTGAATAATTAATTGTTTACATTGTTATTTAAACTCAACAAAGTCATAAACTTATCAAAAAAATTACCATCATTATTTACATGTCCATATCAATAATTCACATTTTAACAAGGGCATTACATTGTATATTTCTAAAATTATAGTCATAAAAGTAGAGTAGAAAATATTTAAAATCTTACTATTTGGGAATATAATCTTAGAAGGGGTAAATTATAAAGATGGGAGTTTTAATATAAAATGAGGGATTTTTATTTTTTAAATGGAGAATATAATGCTTTTTTCTCCATAGGAACACTAGAGTGGTATTTATAACATTCTAGACATATGCATGATAAGTTGGCATCGGTGGAAAAGATCAATAAATCAACCGAGGAACAAAATAAGTGGATTTCAACTCATGAGATGCAAAAGACTCTGACTTACCCAAACTTCAATGAAGTGCCAAAAGGGTCAAACAATGATCATTTTGGACAAATAAAATATTACTGTGATAAGTGCAATAAGTTGAACAGAATGGTATGAAATTCAAGACATGATGTTGCTTTTAATGAGAAACAACCAATCTCTAAGACAGGACACTATTAGGACTATCATGACGATGTAAAAGATGCAACTTGGCATGTCTATCGAAGGGGCCATATGAAAGCATAAATGGAGAAATGAAATACAAACATGATAGAATATATCGCAAAACACGATTATGTAGATGGAATAATTTTGCAAAAATGTTCACTAGGTTTGTCTTTGATGTCATTTTTTGACACTTCAGAAACATGACGATATAGGGGTGGTGCTAAAATTTAGTAAATTCTAACATTATATATGGATTCATACATACCGGTGATCATGTAAATTGTCTCACTCAACAACAGTTGTCAAAAATTGCAATTCACTATCAAAATTACAATTCTTCCATTGTCATTGAATGACGCAATATTTCACTCACGTCTCTCATTCCATCTAAAATTTTTATAATTTACTAAATTTTAACATTGTAGATGGATTTAGAGACCCCCATGGTGGGTCTCTAAATCCATCTATAGTGTTAAAATTTAGTAAATTATACAAATTCATTATCAATATTGTTATTTTCCATTGTTGTAGTGACACAACTAAAAATGGCCAAATAAATGACCAACTGATATTATTAATGTTATTATTATGTGGTCATTTAAAGTTTAGTTATTTTTTTCTGGTCATATATTTTATCCCGTGACCAAATATACTTATTCATTTATCTTGTTCAATTTTAGTTGTCTCACTCATGTTTGGTCATTTATCCTTTCAAAAAATTGTCGTGCCCAAATTTTTTGGTTGTGTGGTCATTTATCTCTCATTTTGTACTAGTGATTTGTACTAATGCACCACCTTTTTAATTACAATCATCTTAGATCGACCCTAACAAAAGTATGGTCTAATTAGGCTGGCCCCACAACGTATTCACTTAGTGAAACTATGTCATAGCACCTCCATTCATGGGATATTAAATAATACCCCTAATTTTAATAGATATTGATAAATACCAACCAAAATTCTTTTGTTGATCCTCCCTCTGAATACATATTTCCAATTGAAAAAACCCTATTTTTACTAGATATTGAATATTTTACTAGATGCCACTTTTTATATCCCCCATTACCTATAAATCCCTCATACCTTACTCCCCTCCCCCTAATACCTAGAATATATTGACCTTATTTTTCAAAATTAAAAACCCCCCTTTATGAATGAACATGATAATATATTGGTCAACAAAGTGAATTTTGTGTGGGTGGCCTTTACCAGGGATGCTTTTAAGGAACCATACTTATTTAAAAGTGTAAAAATATTGGTGAATCTCACAAATTATTAAAACTCCAACTATAAAATGTGTGGCAATATTTTTCAAGAAATATCTTAAGTTTCAAGGACTTTATATTGTTTATATAATAATTTGGTGATTTTTAGGGTAAAAACATTTTACCCCATCAAAATTGGGCAAAACAAGGCTTCAAAAAGAGTAAAATGGCGAATCTTTTTTTGGAGAAAAACATGGAAAAATAGCCCATGGGCTAAATTTCGCCCCTAAAATTATCCCTAGCCTTAACAAAAATTATATCCCAATACAAAGAAAACTTCATATCTTCTCAACGATGGGGATTTATGAACCATGCCACCTATCACTGAAAATATCATGGAATGGACTATCTGAATATGGAACTTGATCCTTCATTTGGGTTAGATTTATGGGGTAAAAATACATTTTTTGTTTATATAATCATTCTCATGATAACCCCCTAGATTTGTCTCCATACCATTTCATTTCTTCATCAAGAAGATAATTTACACTTCATACCATCATGGTTAAGTAGACACATCATTATCACTTTAGAGGCTTCTTCACATTCTCAATTAGTGTACAAATCAAAGTGGGCATGCGGAAATAGCTACATGTTATATCATCCTGTGAAGGCCATTCTTAACAACTATTCCATAAGGTGACCAATTTGATGTCCTTACTTATTCAGTATCATATTACTAAGGTTGACATCAATTCCAACCAAATGTCCAACACATATTGCACACAATTTGCTTTAAATTAATATAAATGAGTTTTTTTTCTTTTACGAATTATGTGTAATGAAACATTTCCCATGTTGCATTAGGGAATTAATATGCCTAGTGTGTCCAATGATTTAATTTCACTAGTGCATTTGAATAAATTAGGATCAAAGATCAAAACCTCCACTAAAATTTCCCGTTGATTTCCTTTGCTAGTAATGTCTACTATAAATGGATAAGAGAGACTCTTTTGGTGGAAATTCCTCATAAGCATGCACTAAAAAGTGTTTTCCTTGTAATGGTTATACATTTACACCACATGCCACAAGCCACTGTTTCGATGATTACAGATAAACTTGGTCATTAATGGAGTTGGAGAAAATGGATGGGAGAATACAAGTAAAATGTCAGTGATCATAAACCTTTAACTAATGGAAATATAGAATCTAGAAAGCATAGCCAAGTCCAGATCCAAATTCATAGCTATACCTAAAATAAAAAAATCAAGAACCATGTTCTAGAGAATAAGATAGGAGGTAGATTGCTCAAAGATCTTTGTTCCAAGTACTATATAACTGATAATCTCAAGGAAATATCATCATCGCCTCACTGGTGGTAAGAGTGGATAAGAGTTAAGTTTAAGGACGAAAGGACAAAAGGTGTTCTAGCTTAGCATGCATTAAATTTTTTAGATGCAAGAGAGCCTATGTTGATGTTGTTTTTCCCATTTGGGTTTAAATGATAATTCTTGTGTTCATTGGTGTGAATGTTTTGGTTTGTTTACTACTATAAATTTTCTCTCAATACATTAAAACAGTTTGTATTCAATTTTAAAACATCTCTCATAATGATCACAAACATACATAGGACATATTGGAAAACCAACATTAACAAAGTGTAAGAGATTATACAGTTTCCACAAATTAAAAGAGTAACTAAGCATCCTAGTATATGAGACATATGGGCAATAAGCAAGCCATTTAGGGTTAATATGGTGTCAAATAAGTTGAATACATGATCTTAAAGAAGCTAGAAACATGAGAAAAAGAAAAAAACACAATGTGGGCAAAGCACTAATAAGAGAATGATTGTAATACCTAAGGGCCATTAATGTGTATATTTAAGAGGAGTATTGACACTTGAAGGGGCGAATACTAAATTTTAACAAGAGAATAAGAATATTAGAAGAAGCCCTTGAGTCTTCTAGAAATTTGTTTCCTTTTTTAAAGGAGTATTTAGTCAAATAGGATGAGTATCTAACCAATGTTATGACATATTGGAAGAAGAGAAAAAAATGATTTTTTTATGAGGAGAGAACATAACGCATTCGGATGATGTATGAAAATGTAGGCTTACTAAAATGATAGATAAGTTGTACCAAGATTTCGTGGTGAAGGAGAAGGTATTTTGTATGTTACTAGTACCTTTCCAAAGAGACCAAGAAAGAAGAAGCACCATCCATTGTTATTGTGTTATACATCACCATGATTGAGACAAGTATGGTAAACTCACCTTCCTAGGACCATTCTAAATCTATTTTGGAAGAGATTCGTGATGTTGTTGAAAATTGTGCCAACACATAGGATCCATAATAATGAGACAAATGCACGATGTGACTAAGGGCTAGGAAAGAGAAGCTGAGGTATATAAACTCCATTCTAATAAAACTTAGGCTTAACATAAAGGATTGGGTTTTGATGTCACTTAAGAAAAGAGAGAATGCTCAAAATTCTCAAACATTGCAATTTATTGTGGGTACCAAGACGTTGAAGCATATAGTCCAGCACTCAAAATTATTGCATTGGGAGAGGCCTTGTCCACCAAGGAAACTTTTGTGAAAGCAAAAGATGTAGGAAATCTCTCCTTCTCATGAAAATAAAGGACACCATAAAATGAATATGGTATATACTGAAAATAAAGGACAACATAAAGTCAATATGGGAACACAAAACCACCCAATCTTTCTTGTGGTAAATTGGAGAAGGGAAGCTATGAGGAAAGATCAATGAATTACTCTGCACTAGCGCTTGGAGGACCAAGCAATCCAATCGATCATAACAAGAAGATAAATAGTACAAATTATGCACCAAGAAAGGCATCCCTTTTGTTATTCTACAAGAATAACGGCCATCAAGATGCCATCTATTGGACTTACAATGTATGTTCATCTTGTGGGAAGAAAGGAAATGTTAAGGGTTTTTGCTAAAAGAAGAGATCCACATGCACTAATCCCAAACGTTTCCAAGGACAACATGGTAAGGAGGTTTCCCTACACTAACAACAAATTTAGAAGAGCAAGGGGATAAGAAGAATTCCAAGTAGCTCCACAGTGTAAGAAGTTTTTCTACCATTGCAAGTTAACTACAAATAAGGAAACCAAGTATTGGAGGATTCCTAATGAAATAACAGAGTTTGATCGGAAAAGGAATCACTCTTGGCGTAGGTTCAATTTCAGGAAGATTCAACAAATTGAAGAATAGGTTGACTATTCTAAGGGGAGGTTCGAAATTGGCAATGTATGTGTTTTGGAAGTGTTGAAGTGAATCACCTCATCCAAAGGTAGAATTGTTTTTCATAGATGACCAAATTCACGGAATGGAATCTGGTCCATCCTGAACTATCTGGACCGGTGAATAAGAAATTGTTTGGGAACATATAGTAAATATATTTATCTAATGAAGAAATCAATTTTCCCATGGTTGAATTGACTATTGTTGAGGAGGCAATGAATTTGTTCACTTGAATAAATTTCCCATTGAGTCGAAGGATATCGATTAGACAAGTAGAAATCGCTCTTACTAGACAATCCAGTTGGAGAAGGAGAATAAACTTAGCTCAAAGAGGATTGTCTTGTCAAGAGTATGTATGACTCTCGAGTTGGGGAAGGAGATTAAACTACATGGAACACACCAATGATTTTTTATTCTTTTAGATTCCAATGGGAAGAGTATATAATCCACAAAATTGATAATGTGAACGCATTCATATGTCTAGTTATTCTCATTATGTTGTTGGTAAACTTACATAGACATTACACTCTCCAGTTGTGATGTTGGAAAACTCAATAGGAAGAAATTGAATTTTGTTTGCGATTTACACAACATGTAGAAATCTCTTCTTTTGGTGATAGCATAGAGAGTTGGTGACTAACTCAAGGGAGATGGTGGGGATACTAAAAGTAACAATGTCAATGAGTAGACTTTAACAATTTCTAGAAGAATAAAGGCTAGAAACAAGATCTAGAACTAACACTAAGAGGCCGAGTCAAAGTTAGAACTCCACTCAAAATCCAGAGTTGAAATCCATGCTGCGAAAAAATCAAAAAATGGCACATTTCTATTGAGATCCATGCTCAAAAAAGTCGACAAAAGGAAGATTCTAAAATAAATTGGTTTCAATTACTATATAAGCAATAATTTCAACCAAATACCACGATTTCCTAGGAGTAGATAAGATGTAATTTTTACCTTTCTGGTAGCTAACATCGTTGCACAAATGGAACAAGAACACCAATGCTCTACTTGAGCATACATTGTAATCTACATTTTCATAGAGATATGTTACAGGTAACAGAGATTCCTTTTGATGTTGGTTTTCTTTTTAAGTTTTAAGGATAATTTTTTTTTTCTAAGTTTTAAGGATAATCCTTGTGATTGTTGATGTGAGTGTTTCTATTTTCTTACACTTGTAAATTGTCTCCCTCTAATTTAAGAGAATTTCCTAGTATTGGTAAAGCATATTACCCAATGATTACACATGGGAGAACATGGTAAACCAACATTACTAATGTACAAAATAGCAATAACCATATTAATAAGATTAATATGTTAGAAAAACAA
>LPNX010544884.1:246287-259806 GCA_001517045.1 Pseudotsuga menziesii
TGCTAATTACAAATTTTGAACTACGCCCATAGAATCAATAACTCTACACTTCTATTATTCTCGTCCATAGATGAAAAAACATAGTGATCCAGGTCGTGCCCAGGTGCACCCTAGGGCCAACAGTCGACTGAATGAGTCGAGCATTATTATGGTGAAATATTAGAAAAAGAACAAGTAAATAAGGAAATACACTATATCGACATAAATTATGCACACAAACAATATGCAAGAATTCAAACCAATTTCTATTATTACTTCTTCTCCATGAAGGTTGGTTGATTGTTACGATAATGTACATGTTTATATAGAATGTTGAGACACTTGGGTGATTACCCATTACATTCAGTTACATGAGAAGTTATAACGGTTCAGAATTTCAACCATCGTAGACGACTGGAAGACAGAGAGACAATCTGTTGATGTTCAACAGTCATCGGTGCCGACAAGGCATGTCAAGATGTTGTATTTCGAGTGCGAAACTTGTCGAGGTTGTGAAGGTCGGTTGTGTCAATGTTTGGACTTGTCGAATCCAATGTTGAACCTATCGAAGCAGTCAAAGTAGTCAAAGTGATAGACTTTATCAAAGTTCGACAACATGCCAATTGTTGGTTTGATCATTCTTCCTTCCTTAAAAAACAATGGTCTCCATTGTGTATTTGTTCAGGTGAGGAAGGTTGTTGGATACTTCAGTAGTAGAGTACATGTTTCCTTGTGCAAGGATTTTTCTATCTTTAGCCACTTAACACTAGGGAATGGATTTCGTCCTTGTATGGCATATGCATCGTCCCAAAATGGTGTCACAAAGAAGAGGTTCCTAAACATCTAGATGGATGTCTTCGGGTTCTTTTGTATTCAATATGTCTTGCTCCAATAATTGTGTATGGTATGGTCGAAGTAGATCTACATTGGAGACGGGATGTAAGCTAAGGAATGCAGGAATGTCGAGCTGAAAAGTGTTTTTTCCAATCTGTTTAAGGATATTGTATGGGAAATATCACAAAGGTTTCATCTTTCTATATGTACCAATGAAACGCTCCTTATTTAGATGTAACTAGACTTGATCCCCAATTTGGAATGAATGAAGAATACGACGCTTATCGTTTCAGGCCTTAGATTTTGCATTAGCTCGTTGCAACATTTCTAGTGCTTGCTTCTAGATGTTGTAGATTTGATCTCTGAACTTCAATTCTTTCTCAACTTCCCATCCTTTGAAGCCAATATCATTAGACTATGTCGAGGAACTGATCAAGTCAATAGGCATTGAGGGTTGAAATCCATAATAGATCTCAAATGGGATATTTCCCATAGAACTGTGTTGAGAACGATTGTAGTTGTGTTGTATCTATGGAAGACTGTCATCCCATGTTTGATAATGCTTGTGGTTGTACATGCAAATCATTTGTACTACCAAGATTTTTACAACTTCCATATGTTCATCTGTTTGTGGATGGAAGGCCGTTGACAAAGAAAGTATCATGTCAATATGTTGCCAGAGATTTTTCCAAATGCTACTAAAAATATATATCATCTTTGTCAGAAATAATTATCGTTGGGATGCCATAATATTTTGACACATGTTCAAAGAAAAGATTAGCAATATGTTGTGCATTCGTAGTCTTCTTGAATGGTATAAGAATATCCATCTTGTAAAATATGTCAACAACTACTAAGATCACGTCATGTTGATGTTTGGTAGTAGGATATCTCATCAAGTAGTCCATAGAAATAGATTCCCATGGTCAATTAGGAATTGGAAGGGGTGTGTATAGTCCTTTTCATCCATTTGGCGGTTTAACAATGGCACAAACCACGCATGATCGAATGTACTTGTTTATGTCATATTTAAGTGAAGGCCGGTAAATATACTTCTAGAGGATAGCAAGTGTTTTTGTGACTCGAAAATGTATTGCAGTCTTGTTGTAGTGCACGTCCCAAATTAGCTTTTGTCGGTGCTCACCTGTCAGTACAAAAAGTTGTCCAGGTTTGTATATCAAGGTGTCCTTCATGAAGTTGTCCTTCATGAAGTTGTCTATAGTAGACAGCGTGTTTATCTGAAGTTGTTGATAAATTGCGGAGAAGTAGCGATCTACCGAATACAATTGTGGCCAAGTAGTGGTGTTGTAACCCTGCATACTCATCACTGTAGATAGTAGAGTAATGGGTGGTCGATTGAGATAATCGGTTGCGGCATTGGATTTTCCTTTTCGATATTTAATTACCAACTGAAATTGTTGTAGATAATTAATCCACTTGAGTTGTCGAGTTATCTATATTTTTTACTAGGACGGAGCGAACTGCAAAGGTTTATGAGGATGACTGTTTCCTTGCCAAGAATGTAGTGGCTCCATTGTTTAAGAGCTTATGCAATGGCACACAATTCTTTTTCATACATCGAATATCTTCTAACAGTGTCGTTGAAAGTTTCATAATGAAATGCAGCTGGGTGACCTGACTAAGTGATCATTGTGCTGAGGGCATAGTCCAATGCATCTGTATCAATCTCAAATGGCTAATGCAAATCAGGTGACACAAGTACTGGTGCAATACAAAGTTTTTTTTTCAGTTGTTCAAAAGCTTGTTGTTGTGTGGGTGTCCATTTGGAGATAGTTTTCCCGTCTCCTTTGGTCAGCTGATTCAAAGGCCATGCGATGTGACTGAATCCAAGTATGAACCTTCGATAGAAATTTTCAAAACCAAGAAAACTTCTCAGTTCATGAATTTTTTGAGGAATGGACCAATATTTGAGGATCTGTACTTTTTCTGGGTCGACATGAATTCCTCTAGAGTCAATTACATACCCCAAATATTTGATGTTGGTCATCGCAAATGAGCATTTGTCCATGTTCAAATATAATCGATGTTGCTGGAGAGTATCGAAGACTTTTCGAAGTTGTTTGACATGTTCTTCCCATGATCGACTGGAAATCAAGATATTGTCGAGATATAAAATGACACACTTGCCAATAAAAGGTCGTAGAAGGTCATCCATATATCTCATGAAGGTTGCAGGTGCATTGGTTAAGCCAAAAGGCATGACTAAACATACAAACAATCCTTCCTTGGTCTTGAAAGTCGTTTTCCATACATCGGTGAACTTGATCGGAATTTAATGATATCCTGACTTAAGGTCAACTTTCATAAAGAACTCAGTACCTTTCATACTGTCAATAAGTTCATCTATCCATGGAAGAGGGTATCTGTTATTTACTGAAATTTTGTTAAGAGCCTGATAGTCGATGCGCATGCACCAAGTCCTGTCTTTATTTGGAAATAGGACGACTGGACTTCCACAAGGAGAGGAGTTGGAGTGGATATGACCCTTGTCAATCAAATCATGGATTTGCTTGTGAATCTCTTCATTCTCAAGAATGAATCTTCTGTAAACATATGTGTTAGGTAATGAAGAACCAATAACAAGTTCAATGGAGTGTTTTACTTGAAAATGCAGAGGTACTCCGTTCGTCTCTTGAAATGTGTTTTGATATTCCTCAAGAATGTGGTCGATCTAATGCTATTGTTGAGAGCTGCACTGGTCGGTGAGTTGACTCATTGTTGTAGTCTTTCTGGAATGTTGAGGCTTTATCATAATTAATGCAAACTTCTAGGCATGGTTGATAAGATTTTTTTTTGTTTGGAAGTTATCATAGAAACTATTAATGTGGGTTGTCGCTCTAATATGTCGTACCATTGATTATGAATTTTGACAATCACCTTATGAGGCCATGACTGATATGTACTATGTCGATCCCACAAGTAAGGTTTCCCAAACAAGGAGTCCTCTACGGAAAGCGGTGCCACATCACATAGTACTTCATCTTCAAAAGGATTAATGAAGTAGGTGAGTCTGCATTGGCGTGTAATCCTTAGCTCCTATCCATCTGTCATCCAACTGATATTGTAAGGATGAGGCTTTGGAGTGGTAACAAGACCAAGTATCTTCATAATATATTTAGAAACAAAGTTATTCTAACTACCATTATCCACAATCAGATCTAATGGATTTTTATGAACCCATATCCATGTATAGAATAGACACTCTCGTTCCTCCTCATTGATGATAGTCGAGGCTATTGGAGTGGTTGAGATCGAAGACAAGAGGCTTGCTGCATCTGGATCAGATTCTACCAGGGTTCTATCAGACAAGTCGGAGGTCGATAATTTTTCCAAAAATGTCTTTCGAGCTTTGAATTTTGGCATATCATGCCATGTTGAATTGTGATAATCACACCATTTCCCGGTAGGAGCTTGTTTGTTGTGATCCTTCTTGTATTTATGAAAGTTATTCTTATGATAATGAGCCTTTGGTGGAGTCATATTAGAAGGGTGTCTTAGAACCTGGCTCACACCAGTTGCTAAGAATTTTGGAAGGGAACTGGCGCATGGTATTAGTCTCATCCCAAGATGAAGGACAACCAATGGATAGGAAAGATCCGAGGACAAAACCTGAAAATGCAATTAGAATCCGTCAAACCTAAAAATCATCAACATAAGCGTGGGGCTAAATAGATCGACAGCAGGAGACATTTTGCCTAAAGGGAAAGGTGTGGTCCACCAAACCATGGAGGAGCACAAAAACTGTCCCTCTACCCAAACTCTAACAGTCAGGATCCTCCGACGCTCATGATCAATGGCAGGAAAATGACTTGTGGCAACAAATGCAAGGTTGTTACTAGAATGAAGCGATGTGAAGAGGTAGTAGGACCCGCACGTATGGACAGTCGACATCTGACGGGGAACTTAATCTACAGTTCCAAATTTTTTCACTGGGGGAAAGTGCACAGTGGTTAACAAAGAAGGCTAGCATGACACATTTAAGGCCCTACATTTCTCAATGATCGAGATCGGATGCGGTCCAGATCGATGGCGCAGGACAGCTTCGTCGCCAAAATATGCAAAGAGGTTAACTCAGATGACGATTACAAACTCATGTAAAGGGCCATAATAGACAACAGCGTATCTCAGCACATGTGGGATCTACGGTCAGAAACAAGGTCATCCGACACAAGTTGCTCAAAGGAAAGGGGCTTGCATGAATGAGACGATCAGTCGGAGTAAGGGAGAGATTCATAGAAGTATCACCATGCCTGAAAAATTGAAACCATTATAAAAAGTCAGGTGTCACCATCAAAGCAAGAGAACGTGTGCCTCCCCTTCTACAATTGTTTTTTTAGGGTCGGTGTGGATGCTGCATAGTAAGGCCAATTTCAGGAAAAGAATCATGGCAAACATGCCCCTTCAAGAAATTGTTGGGATTTGAAATGATGGCCTGAGATTTGATTCATGAATTTTGTAACAGGATTGGGCTCTATTTTGGGGTTGGTCCCAGAAGCCATGAAATTATAAATAAGTCCTCATTTAGTGAGGCAAGGGTTGGAATTTTTATTCAGAAATCATTTTTCTCTCGTGTTGTTTCTGTAACTCTCTTGGTCTGGATAATGAGAAATATGCTCTTGCATTTCAAAGATTCATCACGGTGGTTACATTCATTATGTTTCTCATGCTTATCACTTTCATTTATGTGTATTTTTGCTAATGCACTGTAGATTAGTATAGATGGAATTCGCTCTTAGTTAAGTGCTCCTAGTATCATACGCTGCATTTGTTACTATGTTCTGGTAAATGTTTTGGAATTCATCTACTATGCTCCACTGCTTATATAAGCCTTTGTTGTTTATTCTACTAAAGACGGTTCAAGAGATTCATCCACAGATAGGTGCCTCTGTCTTCGTTGGGATTTCCCTTTCCTTCTCCCTCCATCATTCTTGCAAAATATTTGACTGACTGTGCTTCTTACTTTGCCTCAGAATACAAAGGAAATTCCCTTTCTCGTTTATGTTATAATAGCCTTGATTGATTCGGGATTTGACTAGATGGCCCAATGATTTTTCTACATGTCTGTCCTGCCACTTGGTAAATCTCTCAACTCCCTGCTACCTACAGAAATATAGTCTTTTGCAAGTTGTCCAGATCTTTATATATATGTGTTTGTTTCTTCTGTGACAAGAGAGATCCCTCTTTGACCATGTCGGCTAGAAATATGGTTTAAAGCTGGTTGAAATGGTTACCCCTGTGACTTCTTACAGCAGCCACTGGAAATTTACAGGGTGATAAAATCTTGGTGCCTTTTCTAGGGACCTAATTGCTATTATCTCCTCGAGAAAAATGACATAGCTTCAGTTCTATGACCCAGTTGAGTAGCCAGTCCTAGACACACAATTGGTTGCACATGCTCTGGAAAATCCATGAAAAATTGTGAAAGTGGCTCCACTAGGAAATATTGGTGACCAAAAGAACTCATATGAGAAGGAATTCTGATGCAGAGTCCTTCCAATAAGTTTTCGATCCTGAAAGTTTGATCCGAAAATCCAACAAGATGCAAAGGTTAGTTAGGAATCTGTATTTTTTGGCTGATAGTGCTAATTTTGTTGGCAATATTTCTGAATGTTGTAATGAGGAATGTGGGTTAGTCCTACCCAGAACTAAATATGAATCCAGTCTCTCTGAACTGGAATTAGACACCTCCGCATTCGACTTTCCCTGCATCACCTGATCACCTCAAACCTCTTAGTCTTTGGTCAGAGTTTTCCCATACCTACCAGACTCTGAGTGCCTCACATTCGTCGCTGATCAATCTTTGTCAAATCTCAACAACATAAGGCAAATTCCATTCACACCTGCATCTCCCGTCACACCTGGACAAGGTCAACCTTCATCTCTGAATTTCGTCATTCCCCACCACCTTTTTGTGCCTCATAGTTTTTCGATTCCTATCACCCTGGTCCTAACCTCTTTAACAAACCCAGATATACCCCCAAGAATGACCAACATATTTTTCCCATACACCTTCCTGTGGTTCTACACGACCTCCCCCTGGGATATTCCACCAGGCTTAGGTAGCTCTATGGAGAAAGAGGATACTCAGCTGAAGAACATATGGGATGGTTCTCAGATTGGGTCAACCTGGAAGAGGTGGACCATGACGATGTTAAGGTAAGGCTATTCACCTAGACCCTTGCTGGAGAAGTGAGGAAAGGGTATAAAAACCTCACAAATGACTCTATTTTGAGCTATCAATCCTTTGAGGATGCTTTCAAAGACATGTGGGAAGATCAAAAGAACCCCAACCAATATCTCTCTCAGTACCATTCCATGAGGAGGAAGGAGAGAGAATCCATCCAAGAATTCTCAGACAGGCTCATGAAAGTGTACAATTCTATCAATGCTCAATTCAAACCTCCCATAGGTTCCTCCCACCTCCAGTATGCAGAATCTTTTGATGATGAGTTCTCCTTATGGCTAAGTGAAATAAGATCAACCTCCTTGGAAGCCATGATGAAATATTCCATAGAAGTGGAGGTTAACCTTGTCGTTGTGAGAAAGAAGAAAAGATATGAGGGGGAATATTGGAGAAGAGAGGAAGTCAAGCGAAAGGTGGACAAAGTGTTAGAACATCCCTCCACCTCGAACTCGTAAGAGGCCCGAATTGACACAATGCTGAGAACCATGGAAATAATGATGGAGAGGATCTCAGTAGATGGAATACCCCCTCCCAAGGAAAACCAGGAACAACAAAATAGGAATCTAAACACCAGAAGGCCTCAAATCACCCAGAATAGGCAGAAGAATCCTATCGACCCACCTGTCATACCCCCATTCCAAGATAATTTTGTGGACCAGGATGGGGGAAATCAAAATGAGGACAAAATACATCAACTAGATATTAAGTTCCCTACCACCTTCCTCACCAAGGAAGAACATGAAAATGCCTTCCTGGAAATAGGAGAGACACTTCCATGTGAACAGATGACTTCAGAAGAGACTACCAACTCGTTGTCTTAGACGCGCAAAGACACATCATCCTGAGGAATAGAGATGCACTGGTCGTGAAAAATAGAGAGGCGCGGAACAAATCCTCTGCCAACAATCCAAAAGTTAACCCACCCACCAAAGATAACCCCAAGAATGTTCCAGAGCTTATAGGGAAGGAACAAAGGGAAGACAATCCCCGGAACACCGACTAGGGACAAGTTTCTTTCAACCTGGAGGCTGAAATTGCGAAGATTGAAATCTCTATCCCCCTCACCAAACTGCTAAAGAACTTAGAATATCATTCCAAAATTTCTATGATTTTCAACCTCTAGAGGAAATCTTCGTCGTATCAGACAACCTGAATTCACAAGATGATAGGCCCACCATCCTGTTTGGCCCCCATGTAGACGATCCTTCTAATGAATAATTCCCCCCTTTCTATGTTAGCCTGAACATTCACAATTCCATCGTCCACAATGCCATGCTTGATTCAGGAGAATCCCACAACCTGATGCCTAGAAGGATCATGGATCAACTAGGATTGGATCTCACTAGACCCTATAAGGATCTATTCTCTTCCGATTCTAATAAAGTCAAATTCCTGGGTCTCATCAAAGACTTGGTCATCTCTCTTGCTCAAATCCCGGCTGAAACCCTGGTCATGGAGGTGGTGGTGGCTGAACTTCCCCCAAAATTTGGGATGCTCTTATCTAGATATTGAGCATCCAAGCTCAAAGGCGTCCTCCAGATGGACATGTTGTATGCCACTATTCCCATTTTTGGAATACAGAGAAGAGTGTTTCAAGAGAAAATATTTTCCTATATGGTAACCAGTGTTGAACAGCCACAAAACCACCCTATATACTTCTTGGACACAGAGATGGGGTTCGCTATTTTCTTGATTGACGGGGACGAAGAAGGTTCACACTTAAAGAAATGTTTCCTTTGAACCTACTGAAGAGGAATTAAGAGGAATATGGGACGTGGATTTTGATGGATCGACCTGCAGAGAAGGAGAAGGGGTAGGAATATGGATGATACCCCCTGGATTCCGCTCTTTGAGGTATTCCTACAAGCTGGTTTTTAACTGTACAAATAATGAAGCAGAATATGAAGCAATGATATTGGCAATCCTTTCCTTGAAGAAGCTCCAAGTCAGGATGGTGGTGTTACATGGAGACTCTGAGCTGGTAATCAAGCAAATGACCGACGAATATCATGCCAGGCTTCCCTGAATGAGAAGCTACAGGAACGCCTCCCAAGACCTCATAGAAGGCTTCAAGGAATGCAGCTTCAAGTTGCTCCCTAGAGTACAGAATTGCGCAGCGGATTCCCTGGCCACCTCGGCATCGGCTTTATATGTACCTAAGAACCCCATAGGGAGGTATGAAATTGAAGTGAGGCACAAAACTTCTATCTTGGACAATGTGAAAAACTAGCAAGTGTTCGAAGATGACAAACAAATCCACCAGTTCCTCACTCTCGTTGGGGATTTCGAGGGAGTTTTTGTCGACGAAGAAAACGAATTTTAGGGGGAAGTATCCCCCATTCAAGAAGATTTGCAAAAGCATACGGTGGATCTAAAGGAAGTTGTTTGGGAAGAGGATCCCATTGCTGTGGATGACAACAAAGAAAGCAAGGAGGAGGGGGTTCGGAAGCCTAAAATGCAAGATCCTGAGTTGCAGTAGGAGTATGAGAATGATTTGTGTGGCAAAGAAATTTTGCAACTAAAGGGAAATTCCATCCCCAGAGGTCCGATCCCTCTAGATAAACTCTTCAATCCAAATGATGTAGCGTGAGAGCCTCAATTGGTCCCAAACTATGAAGATATAGAGGAGGTAAATATTGGGACAGAATATCAAACTAAGATCATCAAAATAGAAATAACTCTCTCCCCTGAAGCCAAATAGAGGTATATCTCATTGATTAAAGAATATTCGGATGTCTTCACCTAGAGTTACAAGGACCTCAAGTCTTACGACACCAGTATCATCCAGCATACCATACCACTCAAGAAGGATGAGACGTCATTCAAATAGAAGCTTAGAAAATGAACCCCAATTTGTTTCCCCTAGTGGAAAAGGAGATCAAGAAGTTGTTCGAAGCCAAAATCATTGTAGCCCTCAAATTCTCACGTTGGGTGGCAAACCTGGTCCTTGTTAGAAAAAATAACAGGGAAATAAGAATTTGTATTGACTTTAGAAACTTGAATATATTTTCTTTGAAGGACCATTACCCCCTTCCCAAAATGGACCATATCTTGCAGAAAGTAGTAGGTTCTCAGAGAATCTCTATGTTCGATGGTTCCTCGAGTTATAACCATATTGTGGTTCATCCTGATGACCAAGAGAAGACAGATTCCACCACCCCTTGGGGCACCTTCATATATGCTAAACTGTTGTTTGGGTTGATGAACGTGGGCACAATGTTCCAACAGGCCATGGACATAGCATTCGCAGATGAAAAGGATAAAATCTTGGTTATTTATCTGGATGACATCACTGTTTTCTCCAAATCTGATGAAAAACATGTCTCTCACCTATTTAAAACATTCAAGAAGTGTAGAAAATTTGGCATCTCCCTGAACCCTAAAAATTCATTATTTGCTATGAAGGAAGGAAAGTTGCTTGGGCATATAATCTCTCAAGAAGGAATCAAGATAGATCCGAAGAGGGTCGAGGCTATTAGAAAAATCGAGCTCCCTTGGAACAAGGCAAAGGTTCAATCGTTCCTAAAAAAGGTAAATTTCCTCATAAGATTTATTGCTGCATTTTCCGAAATAGTCAAATATATAACTAACATGCTAGGAAAGGACCAAGAGATCATCAGGTGGACACCCAAAGCCAGACATTCCTTCAAGGGAATAAAGAGGGCCATAGCCGAGGCACTTGTCCTTGTGAGCTCAAATTTATCCAAAGATTTACTCATCTTCTCGTTTTCCTCTGAGTATATGGTCACAAGGGTGCTGCTGCAAAAGAACCATGAAGGATATGAACAGCCCATCACCTTCTATAGCAAGACTTTGAGGGATGCTCCATTGAAATATAACAACTTGGAAAAGAAAGCATATGCTCTGGTGCAGGCTCTAAAGGATTTTAGAGTGTACATCCTACATTCCCATATTATAGCCCATGTTCCCACCAGCACTGTGAAGGACATCCTAACTCAACCGAATCTGAAGGGATGAAGGTGAAAATGGATCACAATTCTACTCGAGTACGACCTGGAAATAAAAATCACAAATTTGGTCAAAGGCTAGGGGTTAGCTAATCTCATGGCCCAGTCTAACTACGATGCCCTCAGCATGCACATGATTGCGGAGTTGTTAGCTGAAGAGTTGGATCTTCAGCGGCAGTCGAACCCCCCAATAGGTGAGAACTTTATATCAACACATTGGTATGCTGACGTCATTTTCGTCCTACAGAATTTGCACGATCCACCAGGCATGGATAAAACTGGAGCCAGATTCCTCAAATAGAAAGCGACAAGTTTTTGCATCCTAAACGCAAAGTTGTACTGGAAAAAGCCTGGGGGAATTCTGTTGAATTGTGTGGACGAACACGAGGCCAAAATACTCATTGATGAATTTCATGCAGGAGAATGTGGATGGCATCACTACTAGAAAACCACGGTCAACAAAATTATGCGGGCCAAATTCTATTGGCCTACGATATTCTCTGACACCCACAAGAAGGTGGAGGCCTGCCATAAATGTCATATTTTTGAAGGCAGATACAAATTAGCAGCATTTCCTTTGAATCCCATCCAGGTTGAAGCCCCTTTCCAGCTATGGGGGCTATATTTTATTGGATAAATCAATCCTCACTCTTCATGGCAACACCGGTAGATCCTGACCGCCACTGATTACTTCACGAAATGGATTGAGGCCATCCCCACAAGATAGGCCACCGAAAAAGTAATCATGTATTTTTTGGAGGAGCATACCTTGTCCAGGTTTGGTGTCCCCAGGAAAATAATTACTGATAATGCCCCAGCATTTAAGTCCAAGAAAATGATCGCCTTCTATTTCAAATACCAAATACAGCTGGGGCATTCCACAGCTTACTACCCCCAGGGGAATGGATTGGCTGAGTCCTCAAACAAAAGTCTTATGAGGATCATAAAGAATTTGTTGTGGGAAAACAAAAAGGCTTGGCATACTAAACTAATTCACGCTTTGTGGGTTGATAGAATTAGGTTAAAGAAGTCTATAGGCACTTCTCCATTTCAGCTAGTCTATGGCTCAGAAGTAATTTTTCCCAACTCCCTAAGCCTACTAGTGATGAGATTGTTACAAAAAGAGAACGCTAAGGCTCATCCCACCCAGAGTAGGATGTCTCAATTAGTTGAGGTACAGCAGCAAAGGGAGCAGACATTCGACAGGACCCAACTTTTCCAGGAGAAGATGAAAGATATTTTCGACAGAAGAACCAAACCCGACGATTTCTAGATAGGTGATGTGGTGTTGTAGTGGGATGCTCCCCACGAGGTGAAAGGAAAACATGGAAAGTTTGATTACCTATGAAAAGGCTTGTACAAGATCGCTGCCTTTAGGAGAAAGAATGCTTATTTGTTGGAGGAGATGGAAGGTGGATTGGTATCCGAAGCTCTGGTTACTGGAAGGCTCCTCAAACACTACTTTTTGTAAAAGAACTCAGTGCCATCGTAATTGTAAATATCATTTCCTTTTCTTTTAGAATGTATTGCATGTGTGGGTGGCCCTTTGATGAGATTTAAACCCCGAGGTGAAGGCCGTAAGATCTCTAAGAGATGCCATCATTAAAGTTTGGTGTCCAGGTAAATCACAAAAAGTTGCAAGTAAGGTAGGACGTCCCAATGGATAAGGCACATGACATATGTGGCTCTTTGCTACCTTGCAGGGAGGATAGCATCCCTGATTTGGAGTCGTTGTTAGCACCTGGCTCGCACTAGTTGCTAAGAATTTTGGAAGGGAAATGGCACATGGGACCAGTCTCATCCCAAGCTGAAGGACAACCAGTGGATAGGAAATATCCGAGGACAAATCCCAAAAATGCAATTAGACCTCGTCAACCCTAAAAATCAACAACACGAGCGCACGGCTAGATAGATCAACGGCGGGAGATCTTTCGTTAAAAGGGAAAGGTGTGGTCCACCAAACCATGGAGGATCACGAAAACCGTCCCTTTGCCCAAACTCCAACAATCAAGATCTTCCAACGCTAGCGATCAACAACGAGGAAACAATTCGTGGCGACAACATGCACGGTTGTTAGCAAAATGAAGCGATGCGAAGAGGTAGTAGGGCTCGCACGTATGGACGATCGACATATGACATGGCACTTAATATACAATTCCAATTGTTTTCGTTGGAGGAAAGTTCATAGTGGTTAATGAAGAAGGCTTGCATGACACCTTTAAGGCCCTACATTTCTCAACGGTCGAGATCAGATGTGGTCCAGATCGACGCTGCAGGACGGCTTTGTCGCCAAAATATATAGAGAGGTTAACTTAGATGACGAGCATGAAATTGCATAAAGGGACACAATAGACAACGACATATCTTAGCACAGGTGAGATCTACGGTCAGAAATGAGGTCGTGCGATACAAGGTGCTCGAAGGAAATGGGTATGGGTGATTCCATGAAGATGGGTAACACTTTTTGGCCAAATTTGGTGATGAAAACCTAATTTTTTACTCATGTGCTAGATAGAAGCCCTCAAAACGCATA
>LPNX010544884.1:267226-315747 GCA_001517045.1 Pseudotsuga menziesii
TAACAACTACTCAATGGTTCGTGGGAATATTGTATTAATTTAAGATATTTGGAGATAAGGATTGTAAATATTTTAAAATAAAAAATGATATAGTCTCACTGTTATTTGTAATATAATATTAGTGCTATTTTTAATATAATATTAGGTATTCTACCTTATATAGTACACGTTGGAATTTGACTTTTTTCCACAAGAAAATGGAGTAAGCTATCCACCAGAGGATTTGCATGGGTCCACCTGAAGCAGTCCAAATCACCAAGAACTGGGTCTGCTTTTCTTTCCAGTTCCAACTAAATTACAACGCCCAAATCACCAAGAACTGGGTCTGCTTTTCTTTCCAGTTCTAAAATCAAATCTCCATACAGATGAGACATGCTTTCAATTATTTTGTTTCTTTCTCCATGTTGGCAGCTTCAACATTAAGAATCTGGATTGTACGTGGAGGGTACTGTACACTCAAATACCTACTTTCACACCAACTGCATTCTTAAATTTATCCATGATCCATCCATAAATTTAGCCATAGAAATTCTTGTTTTTTAAATAAGTTTAAAATTGTAAGTTTTAATTGGAATTTTTATGAAAATTGCAAATGTATGTTTGGAACTATATAGTTTTAGTCAACTTCATAAAAATAACATAAAAAATCTAAAACTTGGAAGGATTTACCAACTCTCTTGTAACTGTTAATCAACTCTTTTGTTTGTTTTATGGAACCCGAGTTTAAACCCTAATCGCACTGGAATTGATCTAATGATATTTATTATATAGATCTCAATCCTAAAATCGAAAGGTGCCCATAACAGAATTTTAAAATATATACACTACACAATTTCAGATTAGGTTTAGATCTCTCTAGTCTGTAGATTCAATTTGATTGGGTAAATCAGCATTCTTCATTGTTGCATTATACCGGAGTGTAATAGTAGTTTGTTGTAGAATTGATCTGCCATGAAAATGTCGAAGAAGGAGTAGAATTTGATTTTTCTTGGTCTCACGGAAGGGTAATGGAGTAAGCTATCACTCGAGGGCATTTGATGGGCCCCCGTGTAAATCGTCGGGTAGATAGCTTACTCCCAAGAAAATATCACTTCCTTGTTATTTCATGGAAATCAAAGGTAACTTGTTACATCAGCAGTAAAGTCTATGCACGTGGCAAGATCATAGCTATAGCTATACATCCTCAACTTTCAGGGGTCAGCAAAAAAGAGAGACTCCATAATTCTAGAATATGGAGTATCAAAACCTTCATCCAATCCGCTACCCTCATGATACAGGTATACTTGTCATGAACAGAAGGCTAATCCAAAGAAGCACATCTAGTAAGTCATAAAAAAAAAGAGGGATCATCCACCTCCAACATCCAAAGGATGTTTATCACTGCCAAACTCAAAAGGCATCACAATTTCTTGATTAGAATGAAAGCTAAAATAGCTAAAGTGTACCACACTACATTCACCTTTAGTGAATTCAGAAAACTGTAGTGAAGCCTTAGATAATGCTTCTTTGGATAAGCCATCAGCCATGACATTGTACTCTATGTAAACGTGAACAACATCGAGCTAGATGAAGTATGATTCCAAATCTCTGATGTTTTGACACCAGCCATCGAGGGAGAGAGAAGAGAGGGCTGGTCTCTTATTGAACTAGTTGATAATGACTAAGGAGTCTCCTTGAATGTGGGGATAAGGAAGACCAAATATTTTGGCTCAGATGAGTAAAATCCACAATGCTAGAAGTTCAAATCTAGTGTTGGTGTTGTGACCTACACCCATTTACATACAAAAATAATGGTCTTGACTAATCAAAAGATGTATACCAATACCTCCCATCTAGTTGTATAAAACACCATAAAAAAAACTATTGGAATTTGACTTTATGAATCATATGTTTCACAAGGCATTTTTCTTGGAACTTGACTTTGCTAATCATATATTTTACTAGGCATTTTTCTTGTCAAATATTTTAAAATACTTAACCAACACTTTTAAAGAATGGGTAAACAATTTTCTCATTGGGTTAATTATTTTTTCAACAGTTATTATGAATGGGTAAACAATTCTTTTAAACTTATTTTTATTGTTAATAATTGTTTTTTAGTAAGTTTTATTTTTATTTTTTATTTATAAATTTAGTAATAATTTAAAGATAAATTTTAATAAAACTATTTTGTGTTTTATTTTAAACATGAAATTGTTCTTATTATTTATTTATCTATTCACATTTTTTGTGAAAATGAGTTATTCCATATGAAGGAGAAACTTGTGCTTAAAAAATAGTTTTTATCAAAAAATATTTAAATTACTATGTCAAATTATTTGTTTGTTTCATTTCATTTTTATAAAATTAAAATAAAATGAATGGCCTATATTAAAAAACTAAATGCTTTCAATTATGAATGAAGTAAAATACAAGAAATTTAATTGATCAAATTTTATATGTGCAAGTTTTTATAATACTTTTTGTGACACAGGTTGGAGAGAATCATATAGTACAATCTTGATTCCAATATGATTTTTAATGAATCACCTCTACAAAGGGCCTTTCAACTCAATTCCTATGGCTGAAATATTCCTATGGTTTGTTACTTTACATGTTGCTTGACATTAACTTCCTGAATGGATTCTAAGCTCCACTTTCTGTTCATGTTAATTTTTTGTTGTTTTTGTCACTATTATTGCATGATCAACCAAAAACATGGGTAAATGAGTCTATTGCGAACGTTTAACTAGAAACTAAACTCTTTGTAAAACAATATCTTTTACTTGAAAATTAAATTCTTTAGCAAAAACATTATTATTGAAGGGTGTCTTTTTTAATAAAACTTCATACAATTAAGGGTTATTTTTTCACCAAAAAGTTTCATGACACACAAGATAAAATTTCAAAATGTCAAAAAAAAATTAGTACATGAGGAGTAGAGATGAAATGAAATTATAAAACTTATTAGGTTTTCTCATATTATTTAGTTGTCATGTCATGCATCTCTACACACATATAATTTGAAGGATAGGACCTTCTTTCACTTTGATGAGCTACTCTTCAATAATTACATGTTAAAATAAGCCATTCTTTTCCTTTGAAAATGTAATAATACATCAAAATTTCATTGGATATTAAAAATAATCTAATAAAAATTTTTGATAGAGTAAAAAAATTTACATTATTCCACCCTATAATTTTTAGTAAGTAATAGAAAATCTAAATAACCCAAGAACTCATATAGAGGAAATTTCATAGACATAAACAATACTTGACAATATGAAGAAACTAATGGAAAAACATTTATAACCAATGAATATTGAATTAAAAGTAATAAAACTTCTAAGTGAAAAAACAAGATTGGATGAAAATGAAATGCAATCTATAGTATCCAATGAGCATAAAGATCAATAAATGCAAAAGTGGGAGTGAATTTAAAAATTATACCATTTAACTATTAGCTTGAATCACTTCAATAACAAACTTCTCTCATTCCAAGAAGAAACAAATAAATACTTATAAAATAACATAATAAAAAGGGGTGGCAGGAGCGGGGGGGATCCTCCTGGATCCCAGAGGACATGTAGAACAAAGCTTCGCGTGGGGACTAGGAACTAGAACAAACAATGAAGCTGAGTGGCTAGCACTTCTTTAGGGTCTACATCTTCTAAACACTAAAAAACTTCGGAAGGTAATGATATTCGGAGACTCCAAACATGTCATCTACAAACTGATCAACGGATACCCATCTGGAGCAGTCAATTGTCACCGCCTGTTTGACAAAGCCAAGCTTCTCATGCCTAAATCCTATGAGACACTCCACATCCTTCGTCACAATAATTCTGCAGCGGACACTCTGGCTAACATGGAAGCCTCTCTCCCACAAGGTCATTACAGTCAGAATGGAAACCCTCCTATCCTTAAATCCATCCCTTAATGTGGTATCGAAAGCCTACCCTGCGATTTCATTTTATGCGGCCTATCTCATTGATATTTTTATCCTTCCCTCACTTCAAAAGAAACCTCAAAGGCCCCCCTCCTCTACCTCCCTTTCTCTTCTTCCCTCCCCCTTCCTTATCCCTCCTTCCCCATCACTTTTAAACCCCTTTTCCTTTCTTTTCCCCCTACCCTTATCCCTTCTTTCTCCCCTCCACCCATCGTCGTGCGTCACCTCCCAACAGCTAGCCTCCATTCCACGCTGCTTCCCAACAGCTCCATCCATTTACTCCACTGTCCTGCCTTCCCTCCTCCCTCTGCCGCATGGTCTAACATCTTCCCTCTCACTCTCTCAGTTTTTGCAGAATTAATGGCTAACCGGCCCTAGGTTAAATGCCTCTCCTCCTCGCACGCTCCATGTCCCTTAGACTATTACGCTATGTATTCTCCTCACAACGATATACCATTTCATTCTGCTCCCTCTCTCGGCTTTGGTTCTCATGAGGCTATGCGAGTTCTCCTTAATGTAGTTGCAGGTGTTGGAGAAGGGTGGCTGCAGGATATCCCGTGGCAAGCACTCCCTCTCACCCGTTCCTTCATGAAGGAAACGATTGCTCTCACAGCCTTTTCCACTTGCTCTTGCAGCTCCCTCTCCGCGTTGTGGTCTTCAAACCTCGGCTCTGGTACAACTCTTACGCATTCTAGTAATTTGGGGAGAAGCACGGTCTTGGGTTGCCATTGCACGAGGTGGCAGGAAGGTGTTGTGGGCACTTTGGTCTGTAAAGAAAGGAACGGAGGTTCCTTGCTGCAACAGGAGCTCATAGTGCTCAGTCTTATTCTCAGTGGTCTCTCGGTCGAGAACCAGGCTTGTGTCCTCGATGGCTCTGTTCGTGCCTTGCACAGTCACTTTGCTCGTATAGATATCTCTACAGGAGCAGGAAGAATGTCTCAGGTTGGTGAAAGTGCAGGAATAATGGATGTAAAAAAGAACCTGAGGCGTCTGTATGAAATGCTAGCAATCGGCATAATGGACAATAAAGAAATTGCGAGGGAGGTTAAGAGCATAGGAGAAACGGTGAGCTACACCTCTTTGCAGATCAGCAACCACGACACACAGATTGATGATAATGAGAGCAACCTTAGAGAGATAATGGGCAAAGTTGATAGGATTCAGGAGGATCTCCAACGTCTAATTACCATGAACCAGGGTAGCAGGGTGAATGGAGCCACTGCAGAAGCTGAGCATCCAATGGAGGAAGAGTCTGTAGTTCAGCCCAAGAATTTTAGAGGCAATCCTTAATCTGTTTTCCTTTAATTATGGTTAAATGTTCTACTGTCTTTTACTATGTAATCAGTTTATAAGGGTATATACTACCCGCGACATTAGCTGTTTTGGAAAAACTTTGTGTGTAGTTTTTTGGAAAACGCCTCGGATAAGCTTTCTGTGCAGTAATTTTGATCTGCATGAATACTTTGTTTTGCTACTACTGTACTGAATGGTTGTGCACAGCTTGTTTTATAAAAACCTTTTATAGTTTCTGTTAAAAAAAAAAGCATAATAAAAAACTATTATCATGTTGCACATACTTGAAAAATCATTCAACCATAAGAACAACCTAACGAATATCGAGCTCCACTATGGGAACGAATCTCTTTATATATGTTTATGATTTCTTAGTTTTACAAACCAAAGGAGAGACATACTCCCCTAGAGGAAATAATCATTAATGGAGGTATCTTTTTATATACCTAGTGGGGATGTGCACTTATACAGGTGGGTGTTGGACCAGTGGTGTTAGGGTAGATGCGTCCCTCCTTTTCTTAGGCAAATCCCTAGTTCCTAGAGAGGGTGTGATATACTGTATGAATGAAAAAGGAAACAAAAGGTGGAATTATCCTAAGAAGGGGTCCAGAGTAATGATGGAAACAACTTGAGAAAGGATCGAACTCGGCATTGGAAGTAGGTTGAGGAAGGATCAAGAGTCACTCTAGTTTGAACTTGTGATTTTGATAAGAATGGTTTAAGTTACCTCTTCCCCTAAAATCCTAAATCGTAGGCCAAATCACAAGCTAAATCAGTCATGATTCTTGTAAACACTGAGAGTGATATCCAATTGCAATGAAAGCTTTTCTTCTATGATTTTTGGGGGTGCTTCAGTAGTATATTCAACTTCATGTAAATACATGGTAAATACCAATGGAGCCATTCAAGAGGGATGGATGAACTCTTCTAGTTGAGTCTCTATATTAACGACTCATAATCCCTAGCAAAGAGGATGTGACCCACCATCTCGCTTATCAATATGAATCTTTGTGTCTAACTTCTCAATGATGAAGTAAATATTGATAAAAAAAAGTGATCAAGGAAATTGCTCCAACAAGAGACTTGATTATTGTGTTCATTCTCCTGCCTAGCCAACTGACTATGCCCAATGTTCATTGAAGACCCGAGATACTTGTTCTCTATGATGAGCCCCTACTCCCCATTCAACTACCATAACTATAGCATGTACTAAAACACGAAACAATGTAGAAATATGAAATTGAAATAGGCCCAAGATTCGACGGTGATGGTGGAAGTAGCCACAAGATAAGTTGAAAGATGACTTTGGAAATTGGGATAATGATATAAACAAAAATATAAAAGTTAAAAGCACTTCATTTTCAAACTTTCAAATTTCATAATCACATTTCTAAAATCAAATAATCATTTGGTTAACCGAATTTCCAAATCCATTTTTATAATCGTATTTCCAAATTACAATAACCATTTGATTAGCCACAACTTCGTATCCACATTCTCTAATTCCAATAACGTAATTGCATTAATTATAAACCAGTACAAAATATGATGAATTGATTCTAATACTAATTTCTAATCATCGGTTGCACAATTTAATTTTGGTTTATGTGATTGCATTTGTTATTAATACATTATTACTTATTCACTTTACACATAGGCTAGTTGTAATTTGGGAAGGAATAGTTGTCAAACTATGTTAAGTGTTTGAATCATATTGGAAGCTGATTACAATCGTGATATCTCGCTGAAACAAAACCAACATTAATGTGTTTATTTGCGACCAGGCTACCAGCTTAACACAAGTGATTATTAATTAATGCTTTATTTGCTACCAGGATACCATCTTACCAAAGGTGATTGTCAATTAATGCATGGCTCTTAGAGCTGCAACATGCATCAAACATTATTATTGTTTATAGCCTTATGGAAAAGGGTAGAAAGGTACATAGAACCTTGGCGTTTTTGGATCACATTTTCCAATATAATATAGATTATCCACCTAGGAGAAATTGTTATCAAAATTAATGCCTTATTTTGAGAATTTTTCTCAATCAAATCGCTTAATTTTGGGCAAGTTTTATAACCAAAAATTGCAACATAGATATATACCAAAGTGTATGTAACTCTATCTTTGACTCCCTTCTCAAAGTTTTTCAATCATGTTGTATTATTCACCTCCATAAATATCTCCTTGTATAGCCTCATTCAATTATGCTCCAAGCCTCGAGGCTCTAGGACTATCCATAGTTGACGAAATCACAAATCCATGACTAGTAGCACAACCACCTTATATTATAGCACACATCCCATTTAACAAGTGATAATTGTTGCATAGAATAAAGCAGACATGCTTTGTAGAACATGGTTTTGGAGGATTTGAACGCTACACTAAGACAAGGTCATGGAGCAAAATTTTGAAGGTTTGCACATAATTGCGATGGCCTTTGGCTTGCATCGAGGAAGAAAATTCTCATCTACAAATCCAAGAAAGTAGATGCTATTATCAAAGGAAGAGTAGTATTGAAAATTTAACCATCGTATGATCGTAGGAAATGTGAATTTAAGTATTATTGTTTTAATCAATTTTATAAAATCAATACAACCCACTGCAAAGTCACTTTGTAACAAAAAACCTAAATACAACTTATTACAATTGGTTAAATTCCCTCCGTGGCAGGCACTATATTGTAGTATTGAAACAAGTTGATAAACATTAAAAATTTATTTTCAATTATTTTTTTAATAAATAATAGATATTGTATAAAAAATAATTACAAAGAAATCGATCTCAATCCAAGAGTCCATCCATATCTTGTTGTATAGTCCCATTTGGTTAATATTTGAATGTGATTTCGTTATTGACTTTATTAGAGGATTTAGTTTGTTACACAATTTTATCTGGCATGTATGAATTTAGATCTAAGATAATCGTATTTGAGTCCATAAATTATCTAGGACAAATAAAGTTAAGTTATGTGTTGTGGATGTGTTTATAATTAAATTTCAATGGATTATGGGATGAGCTTTGAACCACCAGATGGAAGAAGCTACATGTCACGTGGCACTAAAATTTAAACTCAATTTTAATTTTTTTAAAGTTTCATCGTGATTTAAATCTTGATAAATAATGTTGATGGAATTTGTGGCATACTTTGTTGGGATTTTTCCTTTTTTGTTTTGTAATTGTTCTCATCCATCTAAAATTTGGCAGGTAAAAATTGAAGCATCCCTTCAATTGCAAAGTTAGAAAATAATGGTCAATTTCATCAGTGAAGGAGCTGATGCACAATAAATTTTATTTGCATGACAAAATTTGTTGTTCCCTTGTATGAAGAGTAAAATAAGTCTTGAAGGGCATCGAAGGATTCACATTTGAAGCACATACACACACACACACACAAACATTAGAATTTTGGCTGGAGCAGTAACTATGTTGTTTCTAGATTGCAGGTAGATGAGAAAAGTGAACTATCGAGATTGGTTTAATGGGTGTCCTTCCAAATTAAAAATAAACAGCTACAAAGAAAGAACAAGAATATAAAAAATAATTAGTAGTTGGTGCATGGATAAGGTGAGTCATAAACATAACATGATTACAACTACCCATGGAGAACAAGTAAGAGATAAACGTTAGGATTATTATTAATCATCCCTTTGTCTCCTTGTCCATTTATAGTCTATTAGATCATCATGCCTAACTTAGGATTCATTTACTTAAGTTTGGTGCCATTGGGTCCACCAGATCCTTTGGGTCTGCTAGTTCCATTGGGTCCACCAGTACCAACCACTAGAGTGTGGGTAACACATAGAGAGGTTATCTGCCACTTACTGCATGTGCATGCATGACCTTATGTGCCTATGAGACCAATCCCTACATTTTAGGAGTCACTCTAAGTGCCACCAACAACCTCCATCAATTGGTTTTGGCAGGTAAGTAGTTATGCTAAGTTAACCTCCAATTACATTCAATTAGATGTATTTCGGTTCAGTTAGAGCCAATTTTTCATGGTTGCATAAGGGTAGGCACCTTTTCTCACCTACCTCATCAGTTTAACTAGTTTTAACTGATTATTAACTGAATTAGGTATGTGGAGTTAGACTAGTGATCTCCGATAATGATTTAAGGCACTTCTAGCTAACCATCTAGTCAATTTTAGTTGGTATATTCGAATCCTATCCACATGATTGGAATTCTATTTATTGTGACACCATTGTATTACTAAATATAGAAAATGGAAGGTTTCCAATATTATTCTCCTCTATATTTTCTTGTGCAATTTATGTGAAAACTATTTTTGGCCCAAGATCTGCCTGCCAGATTCTAATATGGTATCAAAGCCTGGTCAGGCTAAAAAAAAAATCTTTCTAGTTTTGTGCAGGTATTCAATTCTCTCACCAACAGCGCAACAACAGAGCATGGATCTATCTAAGATAGTAACCTTGACTTCATTCAATTATTATGAATGGAAAACCAAGATGGAGATACTATTGTACAACAAAGGTCTCTACATATAAGTTACTATGGCCTTAGAAATCGAACCTAATGCACTTGCTGAGAAATTAAGGTGGCATAATAGGAAGGATGAAGCTTATGGATATCTCTCTCTCCCTCTCTCTCTCTCTCTCTCTCTCTCTCTCTCTCTCCTAAAATTCTTTATCATCTTGATGGTTTGAAATTCCCTCATGAAGTGTGGATCAAAGTTGAATCCCTCTTCAAAAAGCAAGATGATATTAGAGGACATCAATTAGAGAACGATTTGATCTCATTGAGGCAAAGTGAATTCAAAACCATTGAGGAATTCATCACCAAGTTTAAGTCACTAGTAATTTTGCTCAAGCAGTGTGGGATTACGAAGGAAGAATATCAGTTAACCCTCTCCATTCTATCACAGTTGGGTCTGGAATACTAAGTTGATCTGTGTCAACATTCTATGCTACTAATTGCAGTTCAAAATTGGAGGATGACATCCTTGGATGCATTCATAGATTCTGTCACACAAGAGAAGATCAAGCCGATTCAAATGGGGACTCTCAAAACCTCAAAGGATCGTGCACTTTTTGCTCTTGGAAGCAAGAATCTCAAGTCCAAAGGAAAGCTAAAATTGAAGGAGAAAAAGACAAATTCAGAATTTGAAGATGAAGGTTCTAACTCTACTAATGAAGGCTCGAATTTCAAGAAGAAGGGTAACATGAAAGGAAGATCACAATGTACCTATTGCTTAAAATATTCTCACAATGAAAATTCTTGCTTTAAAAAGAAAATGGAAATCATGACTTAGTTTCTCGAAAGAAACAACATTGATGTTCCATATTTTGTAAGAAGGGAAAAATCTACTGATGCCCAGGGGCACTATATCACTGTGCAATTCGAAGGTAATGATGCTCATGCTTTGGTTGCTAGAATAAAGTAAGTTCCTGATATCTATGATTTTGATTCTCATTCTGATATATCATAATCAGAAATCTCTTTGCCTCCCCTTGAAAAAATACCTACCAGTCTCCCAAAGCCATCTCCTCTCAATACTAGTTTTTTATCACTAGTTCATGACTTGTCTTCATCTGAATCCTCCAAACTCCATTCAGATTCTTCTTTCTCTGATTTAAAATATGATTTGCAGCCTGATATGCATGTTATGACACCTATATCCCATCTATTTGATACTCAGAAGACCCTACAACTCCCAAACTCCTTAGTTGGTAAACTAGACAATTTCATGGTTTCCTATAATGTATCACTAGTGAAAGTTGTTCTCATGTCTTTGTTTTCTTTCATTGATTGGTTTTCCTTATCATTTGCTATAAGTGGGTTGTTGTTAAAAACATTTGGGTCTGATATAAATTTTATTAGTTTGAATTTTAGATCCTTGTGCTCACCATATTTACCCAATTGTCAATGTAGATTAGTTGAACCTAGTTTTCCTACTGTAACTCAACCGGATTTTGGAGCCACTATACCTTGGTTTCTTGCTGCTCCATATGACTTAATTTCTGATATATTAGAGCCTCATAAGCTCTATTATAGAATTAGAATGGTTTTACATTAGTTTGGGAAAAAGGTTCATGATCGGGTTCACCATTATGCAGCTACACTAGAAATTGTGTCTATCGGTTTCATCGATGTTCTTTGGTTAGGAGATGATCGCACAAATCTCTTTTCCATCTCTAATTTTATGTTCAGATCTGATATTTATGTTGTCACAGAAAAGAGCACTCCCATGATGCTCCTTCATCACCAGAAGATGAGCTACAAGGGGCTTCTCCTCATGCATTTTATCTACACCGCATTGAAAATCTGATACATGATCAAGGCATCTACAACAACTCTACAAAGTTTTTCACCAAGAAGTAGTACATCTAGCTTATTCAAGTGAAGAAAAAAGACATAGTGAATATATTCATTTAAATTTTGTGCCATGTCGATTTTTGAGGAATTATTTTCCCCATGTGGCTTTGTCGTTTTCCTCATTTTACATTGATACATATTTTTTACTTTTAGACTTTAATGGGTGACCTTTGGTCTTAGTTGCTCGGGCCCATGTCATCCAAAGTTAGGATTAAAGGGGGGTGTTAGGATTATTATTAATCCTCCCTTTGTCTCCTTGTCCATTTATAGTCTATTAGATCATCATGCCTAACTTAGGATTCATTTACTTAAGTTTGGTGTCATTGGGTCCACCAAAGCCATTGGGTTTTCCATTTCCATTGGGTCCACCAATGCCGACCACTAGAGTGTGGGGAACACATTACTGCATGTGCATGCATGAGTTGATGTGCGTTTGAGACCAATACCTACATTTTAGGATCCACTCTGAGTGCCACCAACAACCTCCATCAGTTGGTTGTGGTAGGTAAGTAGTTATGTTAAGTTAGGCTCCAGTTACATTCAATTAGATTTCTTTCAGTTCAGTTAGAGTCAGTTTTGCATGGTTGCATGAGGGTAGGCACCTTTTCTCACCTACCTCATTAATTTAACTGGTTTAACTATTTTTAAGTGATTAATAACTGAATTAGGCATGCGGAGTTAGACTAGTGAGCTCCGATAGTGATTTAAGGCACTTTTAGTTAACCATTCAGTCAGGTTTAGTTGGTAGATTCGAATCCTATCCACATGATTGGAATTCTACTTATTGTAACACCATTGTATTACTGAATATAGAAAATGGAAGGTTTCCAAAATTATTCTCCTCTATATTTTCTTTTGCAATTTATGTGAAGACTGTTTTTGTACCAAGATCTGCCTGCCAAAATCTAATAGTATCTTGGTCATGACACTTAACTTGTAGCATATCACTTACATACTTTATATATGTTCCATTTTTCCGAGTCTATTTTACATAATTTTTATAGTGATTAATATGATTTTTTATTTTTAAATTGTCATTGTTTGTTTTATCATATCAATTGATTTGTATATGTAGAAATGAGTCTTCTTATACATTTTAATTTAGTTTTATTGATAGGATCATTAGTGTATTTATATAATAATAAAAATGGATAATATTGTTGATGTGTTTGTTATTTTTCCCATATTAATTCCAACTTCTATAAAAAAATCAATTTAGATAAAAATTGTCTTTAAGATCGTTTAGAACATGATATTTCGAGTTTAAGGAAGGAAGGAAATATTCTTTTGATGGGTGACTTCAATGCTCAAGCTTCAAGTAACCAAGATATTCTTTTAAGCAACTATTCCAACCCTGATCCTCTTTGGTTAGACGAAGACCTTGAGCTAGCTAACATGTACAAAATAAGTTCTTAAGATCTACGTGAAAATTTATTTGGGTCTGAGCTTGTCAAATTTTGTAGTGTTCAAGATCTTATCATTTGCAACGGTCTCGCAAAATGGCCAAACTCTAACCAGATGACTTGTATCCATGGGCTTGGAAGTAGTGTGGTAGGTTATGTTATTTTTGATATCCCTATATACAACAAATTAATAGATCTCAACATCTTCAACGACCATGAGCCTGACTCTGATCATAAACCTTTAAGTATAACTCTCAATATTGCCATGCATAGCGATCCCAAAGAGGAAAACTATCATTGCCAAAAGCACTTGATCTTCGTAAATAAAGCTGACATTTTTCTCCATGATCTAAAAACTGAATTGGTTCCTTTATCTAGCATGGAGAATATAGAAAATCTCTACCATAATTTTGCTACAACCCTCTCGTCGTCCACCAACAAGTTCTCCATTGAAGCCTCCACTAAAACGAGCAATAGGAGAACCAACCCATTGGTATGATCAAGAGTGTAAAGATGTGAGAAAAAAAATTAAGCAAGCCATTACAAATTCGATAAAAATAGACAAGATAAATCACTACAAAGCCTTAATTAAAAGGAAAAAATACATTATCTACCTAACTGAAAAATTAAAACAGTTATAGAAAATTCTTACATATTTTAAATCATACAGTTTTTTAGTTTTTTAATAATATATTTTAAATCATACAGTTTTTTAATATATTAAAAGCAGTTTTTGAGAACTACAATAACAATTTCATTATCAGTCACTTATAATATGGCAAAAAACTTTGGCATTTGTATTTTTAAAACAAATTTATATAAAAATATTTTTAAACAAATTTTAAGTTACTTCCATAGAACCACCCACTCTTCGAACACCTTCCTACCTCACATGACGTAGAAAGTAGGTGAGAATTTAATGACTGCTTCTGATTGGGTAGGCATCAACATCCAAACCTGAAACGTCGCCTCACAAAATAGGTACGACAGAGGCGGAGGAGAGTTGTTGACTTAAAGATAGTTTTAATATAAAAACTAATATATAGTCAGGTCAAAGATATTATTATAAATAAAATAACTTGTTGAGCACACCTGTTAGTATTTTCATGAAACATATTTTAACATGTAAAATTATAATATGTTTAAAATGAACTGTTAAAAATATAATATGCTTAAAATGAACTGTTAAAGTTGAATATATGGAAGTGTGGGTAAAAGTTAGTAACTTACAACCCATTTAAATAAGCGTGGTTATTCCTTGGTGCTCGAGGTTTATTGGGCAGGGTTTTTTCCACATAATTGTTTCTGCATGTGGTAGACAATCTATTCCATATTTTATTTTTGTTTCAGGCGCTTTTAGTTACTCTTTTTAGATGTTTCTGGAGTCTCTCGATATCGTTGGTTTTATTTTACTTGTTATGTTAGATTGTGTCTTGGATTTTTAGGTCCTCGATCAAGTGTATATCCTGTTTTTACCTCCTTGTGACATGTTTTCTTTATTTTGTGGGTCTTTATTGGGTTTTCCAAGCTTTTCTCCGATGGTCTAAGGGGGGAAGGGGCATTTCCTGGAGCCTTGGAATTTTGAATATTCTTTAAGGATTTCCAATCTCCTTATTTTGGTATGGAACCATCTTGTGAAGCCCAAAATATACCTTTTCTTACTCCAGAGGAAATTCTCTCTTTTCCTTCCCGTAGCATTCCTCCTCTTTCATTGTCATAGTTGCGAAAGGATGATTCCTTGAGGGAAGATCTTGTGTCTCTTGGTCCATTTGGACATCCTTTCCTGGAAAATGTAGGTGTTGTGGCTGGGTCAATCGGAGGGATTGGACCTGATTATATCTTGACAAAGAATCCAAGAGGTACCAATCCAACAAAGATTAATATGATTGACATAAGGACCTCTGGAAGGAATAAGCGTAAATGCATGGAACGAAATCCTAAAGTTCATATGTCTTTAGGTGAAGACATCTATATGTTCGAAGTCTTCTCATTAACGAAAACTAATGTAGTAGGCTGCTTTTGCAGAAACATTATGGCATTGCCTGGTTTTAGCACTTAGGTTGAGGCACAATGGTATTTTTTTTTAATACAATCCGCAATGTTTCTCTCTCTCAAAAGGATGTCTAGGGGTTATTCTCAGGACTTGAAAATTCGTGAGGAAGGTCCTTGAAGGGCTTTGGATGTGGGGTAATATGTCGTTTAAAGTCAAGTGATGGGTCCCAACTTTGGATTCCAGGTGAGAAAAAATTTCGCCCACCCGACCCAAGTTAAGTTGTTAGGTATTCCTCTTGAGTTGTGGACTTTGGAGATATTCTCCCTCATTGATGCCTCATTCGGTGAATTTCTGATTGCAGATGATAGCTTTTAAGTTAACAACCTAGCAGTTGCAAAAAATATTGTCGATCTGGATATCGGAGATGAGTTATCTAACAAAATTGTTATATATTAAGGTGGCTTCTCTTACTCCCAGTACCTAAAAACAAGTACAAAGTGGCTGACAAATGACTTTTAAAATGACTAAAAATGGGTGAAAATAACTAAATTTGGTCTTGTAACCATTGGTCATAAATTAGTAGTCACTTATTACCTAACCAAATTGGTTTTTTATCACTCGATCATAAATTGTTTGAATTGCTTCATGCATTGGTCATATATTGAGTTATTTATTTGGTCATTAATTGTTATTGTTTGGTCATTGTTTATTTCTATTTTGCCATTGATTGTGATCATTTATTTGGTCATTAATTGTTGTTATTTGATCATTTATTTGGTCATTCATTATTGATGCTTGGTAGTAAATTTAGTCATTGATAGGTGTTAACTGGTCATTTATATCGTCATTGATTGATGTTAACTGATCATTTATTTATTCATTGACTGTTGTTAATTGGTCATATATTTAGTCATTGATTTATGTAGAAAGGGACAAAAGGAACCGAACCACCAAACTCCTTCATGTAAGGAAGGTGCTCTTCCATTGAGCTAGCACCATTAAATAGAATCAAATTTTACACTAAAAATATATCACAAATTTTCAACACCTTGATATTTTTGTAGGAATAAAATATGTTCTAGTAAGATGAAATGCCATAGAACACCACCCATTTCACTTGGAAAAGAGGATATTTTCGAGATTTTTCATAACATTTTAGGAAAATATTCCATTCTATCATGCATGTCATGTCTCGAAATTTTACAAATGCCAAAAATCATAGAGCTCAAAGCTTAAACAACCTTTAATTTGAAAACACAAATAATTAGGAAAAACTTAAAATGATATATTATTTTCAAATTTGATTTTCCCACCATTTTCCAGACTCAACACAGTTCCATTTGAATTGTTTTGAGAACATACAATACAGAGTATTGTTTACATTTTCTCAAAATATCCCTAATTCCAACCACAATATTTTGATCTTTTTTCACAATCATATAAAAACAACAAAATCTATCTAGATCCGAATATATAGGATCTATTAGCTAAGGATGAAAAATATTTCATCTATCCTTATTATCTAACTATTTGTCTAACAAAAAAATCAAGGAGAGATAAAATAGATTCCTATCAGCAGAATGATCTCAATCTCTACTTGGAAGCTAATGCCATTGATTGACATCAAAACTAGCTGCTAAATTAAGGGAACCCACTCCATTCTTAAAAAAAATTGACTTCTAGAAATCATCACCATTTTATTTTGAATTCGAATGGTTCCCCTACATCAAACAATCTCATGTTGTAGAATATGTTTCAAATACAATCAACATAAGATCGAACAAACTTAATACCCCACCCTTGTAATCTATTTGATTTATTTGTTTATTCAGAAATGTTAAATAATTGTTAAATGTCATTTGACGCTTTATTCTTGACCAAGTGAGGTTGAATTGAAAAAACTGATTTATTTAGTTAATAATAAATATTATGGAGAAAAAAAACTATATCCACCTACAGAATGAGTGATCATTGCTCCATGGGCGGAAACGACAACTAGTAGCTTGGAAAGACCAAGTGGAAGATTTGGGAAAAAACCCAAATGCATGCAGGGGACATAATTCAAAAAATATGGGAATCATACCTACTGGGTTAGTGGCAATAAATATCTAGGAAAAACTTTTGATAAATAAACACAAGAGGGAACAAGACATTGTTCAGTGCATTGAGGATTACTATAGTATTGGTAATACTATGGAAAGACTATTCTCATATTTTTTTGATTCCACTCTTTGAGTTATTATAGGATTCTTTGTGAAGTATTGCATGCATGAAAAAGAATTTTGGCTTTGTAATCACCCCTATGGTGTAGTGATAAGGCTCGGATGTTGATTTAGACACGTGACTTGGATGTCTATTCCTAATGACATAAACGTATATATATTAGAATTTTGGGGTGTACTACCATCTTTGGATTTTCATCTACGAACGATAATGAGACAAGTCTACTATCCATATTGATTCTATGGGCGTCGTCCAAAATTCATAATTAATAATTTCAAAAAAATGAAAATTAGATTAGTTAACATCTGATAGGTACAGTTCATGATAGTTGGAAAAAATAAAATTCAACTTCAACTATTCGGTTATTAGATACAACAATTATCTTAACTCCATTGATGATACAACTATCAACTTAATGTCAACACCAATCATGAATTTTACTTGAACTATTAGCTCGATATATTAACTTTTAAGTTAGCTATTAAATACAACTATTAGTTGGAAAAATAAAACTTCAACTTCAACTATTCGATTATTAGATACAATTATTCAATTATTAGATACAACTATTCAATTAATAGATACAACTATGAGCTTAACTCCATTGATGATACAACTATTAGCTTAACATCAACTCCAATCATGACTTTTACTTGAACTACAATTGTTGATATATTAAATTTTAAATTAACTAGTGGATACAGCTATTAGCTTAACTCCAATGATTTTACAACTATTAGCTTAAATTCAACTCTAATCACGGTTACATTGGATAATTATTAGCTTAACTATTAGATACAAATATTCTCTTAACTCCAATGATTCTACAACTATTATCTTAACTTAAACTCTAATTTCTTAAGGCTTAGTCTAAGTACATTTGGCATCTATAATTCTAGCTAATGTGCAGTCATGTAATAGTCGAACTCCTAATAAAATCATTTGAACTCCTAATAAAATCCTCCATATCACAGTTTGGAATCTATCTAATTACATTTATATGTGCTTATATCTTAGAATTTTGGGGTCGACTACTATGAAATTCTGATTCACAACAAGATCTAGAAGTTAAGAGAATCATCGCAACAAAATAATTTGACAATACATGAATAAAACTGTGTAAAAGAGAAAAATTAACACGTGTCACACACCATGTGTCAGTAATCACCATGTGTCACACACCCCAAGGAGTGATCTAAGATAGGTTAATGTCTTCTCTATGAATCTCTTGGTGAAGATGTAAGTGCAAATGTGTTGTTTCTTTGCCACCAGTGCAAATGTATCTGTATAGTCCACTCCATGGAATTTAAAGAAGAATTTGGAAAAAAAAAGTAGCCTTATACTTCACATATGAACCATCATCAACCATCTTGGTCCTATAAACCCACTTACGTTGCACTAGTTTCATCTTGGAAGGTAAGGGAACCAACTCCCAAAAGTTTCAATGTCTTGCAAAGACTTGAACTCTTCTTGCATGGATGTTTTCAATATTGGGTCATGTGATACTTATTCATATTAATGTGGATCACTAGTTTCCTCTAATTCATTAAGGCTTAGTCTAAGTACATTTGGCATCTAGAATTCTAGCTAATGTGCAGTCTTGTAATAATCAAACTCCTAATTAAATCATTTGAACTACTAATTAAATCCTCCATCTCACAGTTTGGAATCTATCTAATTACAATTATATGTGCTTATATCTTAGAATATTGGGGTCGACTACTGTGAAATTATGATTCACAACAAGATCTAGAAGTTAGGAGAATCATCAGAACAAAATAATTTGATAATACATGAAGAAAACAGTGTAAAAGAGCAAAATTAACACGTGTCACACACCATGTGTCAGTAATCACCATGTTTCACACACCCCAAGGAGTGATCTAAGATAGGTTAATGTTTTCTCTATGGATGTATTCACTATGAATCTCTTCTCTTCTCTATGTTTTCTCTATAGATGGGAAATACTACAATAATATCACATGATCATGCACCAAGCTCCCGATGTAGTGCATATGAATATCAATGTGCTTGGTCCTTTGTATCTATACTGGGACTATGGATATCTTTATTTTACTTTGATTGTCACACAAAATTATAGTGGGTTAATCAAATGAGAAACCGAGTTCTCCAAGAATAACTTACTACCACACACACATTGTGTATATACATTCACTACTCCTCTGTACTCGACCTCAACTGATGAAAGGGAAATAGTGTGTTGTTTCTTTGCCACCGGTGCAAATGTATCTATATAGTCCACTCCATGTAATTGAATGAAGAATTTGGAAAAAATTATAGCCTTATACTTCACATATGAACCATCATCAACCATCTTGGTCCTATAAACCCACTTACATTGCACTAGTTTCCTCTTGTAAGGTAAAGGAACCAACTCCCAAGTTTCAATGTCTTGCAAAGACTTGAACTCTTCTTGCATGGATGTTTTCAATATTGGGTCATGTGATACTTATTCATATTAATGTGGATCACATTCATATTAATGTGGATCACTAGTTTCCTCTAATTGCTTAAGGCTTAGTCTAAGTACATTTGGCATCTAGAATTCTAGCTAATGCGCAATCATGTAATAGTCGAACTCCTAATAAAATCATTTGAACTCCTAATAAACTCCTCCATCTCGCAGTTTGGAATCTATCTAATTACAATTATATGTGCTTATATCTTAGAATTTTGGGGTCGACTACTGTGAAATTCTGATATCTTTATCTCTATACTGGGACTATGGATATCTTTATTTTAGTTTGATTGTCACACCAAATTATAGTGGGTTAATCAAATGTGAAACTGAGTTCTCCAAGAATTCCTTACTACCACACACATTGTGTATCTACATTCACTACTCCTTTGTACTCGACCTCGGCTGATGAAAAGGAAATTCTGTGTTGTTTCTTACTTGAATAATATATGGGACCATGTGCAATCATTAATACATAAAATAAAGTGGAATTCCTGTCATTGGAATACCCATCCCAATCTGAATAAGTAAATCCTACTAGTTCTAGTGGAGAACTAGTTGCATAGTGTATCCTGAAGTGTTTGGTTCCTTGCACCAAATACAAGATCCTTTTGGTATCCTTCCAATGGATATCATTAGGATCCTACATATATATTTCAGCAACACCTATTGTATAATCCAAATCATAACGGGAGTGTGTGAGGTACAAGCAGCCCCCAACTAGTTGTCTATACAACGAGTTGTCCACCAATGGAGATGAACCAAAATCACCTAGTTTTACTCCTGAAAGAAAGGGGCAGTTGGTTGCTTTACATTCAGCCATTTTGAAATTTAATAACAGGTTTGAAGCACACTTTTATTTTCAAACCTTAGTACCTACATCAAATTTCTCAATCTCTAAGCCAAGAAATTGTCTCAACAATCCTAGGTCAGTCATAGAAAATGAATTGTACAATGAAGATTTAATTGAACCTATATTAGCCATGAAACTTTCAGTGATCAAATATCATCAACATACACCAATATTATCTGAATATATTCATATAAATTATGAAAATACACATTAGGATCAGATTTTCATCTTTCAAATCCTTGTGAGAAAAGAACGATGTCCATCTTGGCAAAACAAGCCTTGGGGGCTTGCTTGAGGCCATAGAGATACTTCTTCAACCTGAAAACAAGTGAAGGATAATGAATGAAACCTTCAATATTTTTTATAAAATATACTCATGAATTTCACAAATAAAATCACTCTTTACATCCATATGGTGCACCTCCCATCGCTTAGATGCAACAATGGCCAAAAATAGCTTAATTGAGTCCATCTTTGCCACTAGTGCAAATGTATCTATATAGTACACTCCATGGAATTGAAAGAAGAATTTGGAAAAAAATATAGCCTTATACTTCACATATGAACCATCATCAACCATCTTGGTCCTATAAACCCATTTACATTGCACTAGTTTCCTCTTGTAAGGTAAAGGAACCAACTCCCAAGTTTCAATGTCTTGCAAAGACTTGAACTCTTCTTGCATGGATCTTTTCAATATTGGTTGATGTGATACTTATTCATATTAATGTGGATCACATCCAAACATCATAAAACACCTCTCTAGAATATTTGAATCACAAGTGGATAAAGCATTGTGAAACTGAGATCTAGCCTTCCTAGAGTCTAGTGGATCTCTAGTTGCAAGATCACCAATTGCTTGTATGGTTTTCTCAACCCATTTTGGACTTATGAGAGAGTCATGATATGCATGAATTTAATCATATTCATATTCATATCATAATAAGAAAAATTATAAAGATAAACATAACTTACATCATCATTGAGTGGAGGGTGTGAGCAACCCCCCTCTACTAGTTCGATCTCTTGCATAGGCTCTTCATCGAACTATGCACTTATATCAATGAAATTGTGATGAGGCATCAAAGAGATTGTATCCATTTGCATATTTATCATATCCAACCATTATGGTCTCCTTTATTTGAGGTTTCAAGGCGTTTCTATTCTCAGGAGGAATTCTAGCCCAAGTCTTTGAGCCAAAAACCCTAAAATGAGAAACATTTAGCTTGTGACCTCTCCAATCCTCAAATGGAGTTTTGTCTTCCAATGATTTATGTGGAAATATTTTATGAACATATGCAGCACACTTTATGGAATCATCCCATATCTTAGGAGACAAATACTTAGCCTCCAACATGCATGTGGTCATCTCCTTCAATGCTCTATTCTTGCGCTTTGCCACACCATTTTGCTATGGTGTGCAAGGCACTGAATGTTGCATTTGAATATCATTCTCTTCACATGGATGTTGTAGGTTCTTATTGAAATATTCCTTTCCATTATCATTCCTTAAGACCTTTATTATATTCCCACTAAATATCTCAAGAGAAGCTTTGAAAGCTTTGAAGATCTCATACACTTCATATTTTAGCTTGAGGAAAAAAACTCAACCATATCTTGAGAAATCATCTATGAATGTTAAGACATACATTGAGTTTCCATAGGAGGGTCTAGGAATAGGTCCTATTATATATGAATATATTAATTCAAGCATTTGAAAATCCCTTATTTTCTTTCCCTTTCATACTTACGCTCTACATGCTTCCCAACAATGCATCCCTTGCATGTGCAATTGGAAAACTTGATGCTTGGAAGTCCTTCAACCATGTTTTCATTTCTTAAAGATTGAATATATCTGCAGTTCAGGTGTCCAAAATTCTCATGACATAGCTTGTTGATATCATTGGCATGTGACAGGAGTGCATTACCTAAGGAGTAAGGAAGAAAGTGTGAAAACTTATACATTCTTGACTCGTGATCTGCAATACTCACTGCAATAACTTTGCCTCTAGAAATTTCTGAAATTTTCACATGATCTTGAGTGAATTTCACTCTCTTGTTTGAACCTGTATGTTTCATTTTATAGACAAAGAGTAGGTTTGCTGCAAGACCAGGTACAAACAATACATTGTTGAATTACCTATTTTCAAGATTAGTCTTTCCAATCCTTTTGGTTGGGATATCAAAGTCACCACCCATGATGATGGATGGACCATTGTATGGATGTAGGTCCGAGAAGGAGTCTTGTGTAGAAGCTGTGTGCCTTGAGGAACCTAAATCTATGGTGAAGGAAGAAGAACCAGAAGATCCAACAACCAATGCATGGCATCTCTTGTCATTTTCAGAATTTGAACCTCCATCCTTCTTCTTTACGCCATCTGGAAGAGGAATGTTGTTCTTCTCAAGGAGTTGCATCATCATGTCAATGGTTTTCTTCATGCATGCACTCTCTGGATTCCAACCTTTATGATAGTAAGTTCATTTGGTATTATCTTTCTTCTTTCCTTTGTCCTTGGTAGGATTCAAACCCCCATTAGAATATTTGGGCTTCTGCTACTTCTTCTTCTCTTGCTGCTTCGAATCCTTGGGCTTCTTCTTTCCCTTTGCTTGATTCGAAACACCTGCAGCAAGGGCTTGATCCTTGGTATATTTGATGCTACCCATTTGAATCTACTTATCTTATTCTTGATTCAAAGACTCCATGAAGTCTGCCAAAGCTGACATTCTCCAATTTTGAACTCTCAACTTCCCTGAGTGGAATGTCGAAACAGACACTGAATATTCATGCCCTAGCTTTGAAAGTATGGGAAAAATCAGTTGCTCTTCCCTCTTTCCGATGCCACATTGCTTCAACTGAAGAACCAGAGATTTAAACTTGGCAGAAAAGTCTTGGATCATCTCAAAGTGGGTTGGATTCAAGGTGATCAACTCATTTTCAAGTTGGTGGCATCTTAGCTCATCAATCTTCCCAAACAATGACTCGAGTTTGAGCCATACTTCATTTGGTGTTGTAATAATGTCAACATGAAATAATTTATGAATTCATATATATATATATATATATATATTTATGAATTCATATGTGTGTGTGTGAATTCACTTATAATTTATGAAATAATAAATATTACAAGCTTTTAAATGAAAGGTTTTCAAAAATCTATTAATGGTTTGGATGACATTATGAAGTAATACATATTATATAATTTTAAAAGAAAGGTTTTCAACAACCCATCAATGTTTCCTATGTCATTGGTGCTCACTACACAAGGGTTATTGTACCTTTAATATTAAATGAAAACGGTCGTGATTCAACACCATGTACTTACTTCTTCTTAACTATTATTAATTCATTGGTATTTAGTGTATTCCTCCATAACATTATATCCATCACATTCACCTAAGTCCACCTAACCCTGGGTAGGGTTTAGGTTTTTTGCAATTTCTTATTGACCTTGAGGCCCTATGGACATTGTTACTCATGGATGTTACGAAGACGCGTGTCTGTTGATTGGGAACTATTTACTATTGGAATAGAGCCTTCACATGGGTCTTATAACTATCCTCCCTTAGTTTTTTAAAGCACTTTTTAGTTACTCTTTTTTTCCTTCCTCAATGTGTCATGTCTTGTCATCGGGGAAGTGATTAGATGTTTGTTTAGTCTCTCGATATCATGGGGCATTCACCTTGTTGAGAAATATCTTATTACGTTCATTCATAAAGGGTTTTTTTTTTAATTCGGAAAAAAAAGGTCAATATATTGTAGGTATTGGGGGGTAAGAAGTAGGGTATGGGGGGTTTATAGGTATTTGGGGGAATAAAAAGAGGTTTCTAGAAAAAATAGGGAATGTATCATAAAAATTAGGGTTTTTTAATTGGAAATATTTATTGGGAGGGGGGCTCAACAAAAGGATTTGTTTAGGTAATTATCAATATCTAGTGAAAGTAGGGGTATTCTTTAATATCCCATGAATGAAGGCGCTATGACATGGTTTAACTAAGTGAAGGCTCCATGCCCGATATCACTGGTTTTATTTTAATTTTCCTATATTTTATATTGCACCTTGGATTGTCAGGATCTTGATCAAGTGTGTTTCCTCTTTTTACCTCCTTATGACATGTTTTCTCTATTTTGTGGGCATTTCTTACATTTTCTGAGTTTTTCTCTAGTAGTCTAAGGGAGGGGGAATTTACTAGAGCCATTGAAGTATGAAGACTCTTTATGTTTTTCCAGTCTCCTTTTTTTGTAGGGAACCATATTTTGTGGCCCAAAATATACCTTTTCTGACTCCATAGAAAATTCTCTTTTTTCCCTCCCGTAGCACTCACCCCATTTCATTGTCAGAATTGAGAAATGATGCTCCCTTAAGGGTAGATCCTGTGTCTCTTGGTCCATCTGGACATCCTTTCTTTGAAAATCTAGTTGTTATAGATGAATAAATAAGAGGGATTGGACCTAATTATATCTTGGCAGAGTAGCCAAGAGGTACCAGTATGACACTAATTAATATGATTGACATAGGGACCTTTGGGAGGAAGAACCATAAATGTGTGGAATGGAAGCTTAAAGTTAATCTGGAATTAGATGAAAACATATCTATATTCAAAGTATTCTCGATGATGAAAATAGATGTAGTAGGTTGGTTTTGGGGAAACAATATGACATTTCCTACTTTTATAACCTAGGTTGCGGTGCAATGGTGTTTTTTGGAATACAATCTGCAATGTTTCTCCCTCTCAAAAGGATGTCTATGGGATATTATTAGGACTTCTAAAGACATGAGGATGGTTCTTGAAATTTTTTGGATGTGGGGTAATATGTCATTTAAAGTCAAGTGATGGGTCCCAACGTACTTTTGATGACAAGAGAAAAAAAATTCTCCCACCCGACATGAGTTAAGCTGTTAGGTATTCCTCTTGAGTTTTGGAGCTTAGAGATATAATCCCTCATTGATGCCTTTTTGGGTGAATTTTTGTTAGATGATGATAGTTTCGAAGCTACCAGAAACCTAGTAGTTGCAAAAATTATAATCGAGCTGGATATTGTTAAGATTTCATATGCTATACTAGATTCATTAGTGTTCAATTTAAAATCATAGCAGCAACATATCTAGGATCACTGATAGAAAAACAATCACAAGATAGAAATTGTACTTATTCTGGGAAACCCTCAAGGGGAAGAAAACCCAACAAAACTTCATCTGTATAAACCCTAAAAATAGGTATTCTCCTCCTCCTGTTCTGTCTGTATCTCTCTCTCTCTCTCTCTCTCTCTCTCTCTCTCTCTCTCCTATGCGCTACTCATGTGAGTGAGTATGCATTCAAATAAGAACCACATATCCTCTATTTATACACATTGAGCCAACTAACTTTTACCCTAAACATGTCATTCCCACTAAACTGTCTAGGTCAACTTCACATAGGAAGGCTCAAAACAATATATTAGATTATTCATTAGGGTACTAATGACCCGACTTACAATGGAGGCTTTACCTCATGACTCTATGATGATCAAATACAATAGTAACATCCCACTGGAGGAATAATAACATCTCCCTTGGGTTACATCAGTAAATTAATACATTTAGAATATCCTTTGAAGTTACAATATTTCAACACTCCCCCTTAATGAGAAGGTTATTCTACTGACAAGATCATCATAGACTATAGGAGATCAGAGAGATTATATATTTTAACAATACATCGAGGTAATACATCTATACATCATAGGAAGTTTTCACAATCAGTAACTAGAACAATTAGTCTTCATCTTCTACATCACACGATCACTTGATCCTTTTGCAGCAACTCTTCGACCTTTCGATCCTTCGTAACAACACTTTGATATTTTGATACTTTGCAGTACTTTGATCCTTTATTGAAGAACTTTGATCTTCTTGATCCTTTGTAGCAACACTTTTATCTTCTCTATCCTTTGCAGCAGCACTTCAATCTTCTGCAACAGCCTTTCGATCTTCTCTATCCTTTATAACATCACTTCGATCCTTTCAATCCTTTTGCAATAGTAATTCGATCCTTTCAATCCTTTGCAGCAGAACTTCGATCCTTCTTGATCCTTTGCATCCACACTTCCATATTCTTGGCCCTTCACTACTGTACTTCGATCTACTTGATCCTTTTCCTCCATGCTACCTACAATACACATGATATGTTTGCAGGATTATCAATCCCTATCACTTTAGGGTGTGAGTGAAAGGGTGATAAAATCCTCCATCATCATGATCCATGAAATCAATCAGCTAAATCGTCAACAAATAAATGTAGATCTCAACCGCACCCAGTGCAAGCCTTATCTTCCGTGAGGACTCATCGTAGAAACCACTAAGGTTAGGACCACTCCCAAGTGAGTGTTATACTACAGTATCTACACTTACGTATAGGCATACTCTTGCAAGCAAGATTATTTTCTACAGAGTAGATATCGACCTCATACAAAATGTCGACCCATCATAGAACATCCATACCACTGAGGTTAGGACCACTCCCAAGTGAGTGTTATACTATGACGCCCGTGAGGACTCATCATAGAGCATCCATACCACTGAGGTTAGGACCACTCCTAAGAAAGTGTTATTCTATTGCATCTACATATGAATGTAGGAATACTCTCCATACAAGAGTATAGTCTACAAAGGAGATCTCGACTGCATACAAAATGTCAGTATGTTCATAGAGCATCCTTACCACTAAGGTTAGGACCACTCCTGATCAAGTGTTATTCTATGGTATCCACAAATGAATGTGGGTACTCTTCATGCGAGAGTAATAGTTGCAGGGCCATCCTTAGTAAGGAGCACTCTCATGCACAAAGTGTTATGCCTGCCATCCTTAAGAGAGGATACTATCATCCATAACTAATGTTGGACCTTCATCATCACTGTCATCCATCATCGATGTCAATCTCATCATTACTCCCCCTTTCATGGGAATTTTTATATTATCAACCTGATCCCCCCTTTTCTAGGGTGAGTTCATGTCTTCGACCTAATATTCCTTTTTGAAGAACGTCCATATATTCATCATCTGTAGTTCCATCATAGTTACTCCTTGCAAGGAAGGTCTTTTCAAACTACACCAAGCTTGTCATGGAAATATTCAAACTTCACTCGAGATAGAGGCTTGGTCAGTACATCAATAACTTGCTCATGAATACTCACATACTGGACCTTGATAGCTCCCTTTTGTACCATATCTCTTATATAAAAATATTGGATTTCTATGTGCTTCAATTTGTCATGGACCAACGGATTCTCTGTCATCTTTATACAACTCTGGCTATCACAAAGAATTACTGTGGTGTCCAACTCCATATCAAATATTCCTGACACCAGCTTTCGAAGCCATATCGCTTCACAACAGGTGGAGCAAGCTGCAATGTACTCTGCTTCAGCTATTTTAAGAGAAACACTGGACTATTTCTTACTAAACCATAAGATCATGGCGGATCCTAGACAATAACATCCACCTAAGGTGCTCTTCCTGTTTGTGGCGCTTCCTGCCCAATATGAATACGTATATCCATACAATTTGTAGTCATGATATCTCCCATAGTAAATTCTCAAATCAATTGTACCTTTAAGGTACCTCATCACATGCTTTGTAGCTATCAGGTGAACCCATCTAGGTTTAACTAGATACTGACTCAAGGTGTTCACAACAAAGCATATATCTAGTCTTGTTTTCGTCAGATACATTAATGACCCAATAATTTTTTTGTAGTGAGTCATGTCCACTAACTCTCATGTCTCATCAGAAAACAACCTTAGGTTGGTGTCCATGGGTGTGGCCATGGATTTACAATCCAACATATCAAATCTTCTCAATATTTCTACTGCATACTTTCCCTAGTTCATAAATATTCCTTTTGGGATCTGCCACACTTCTAGCCCTCGGAAATAATGCATCAATCCAAGATATTTCATCTCGAATTCTTTAGCTAGCTTCTTCTTATAACCTGTGATTTGTTTCTCATTTCCTGTCAGAAATAGATCATCTACATACATTAATAGCATGAAATGTTCATCATCCATAATCATCATATAAAGGTTAGGATTGACTTGACTCTTGGTGAAGCCCAAACTTGTCAAGAATATGTCTTTTCTACCATACCAAGCTCTAGGAGATTGCTTCAGTCCATACATAGCCTTTTTCAACTTGCATACATGAGTCACTCTATATTTGACTTCAAATCCTTGTCTTTGTTCAATGTAAACCTCTTCCTCAATCACACCATTAAGGAAGGTTGTCTTTACATCCATCTAGTGTAAATCCTATTTCATCATGGAGGCAAGTGCCGTGATGGTTCTGATGGAAGTGTACCTTGCTACTGGAGAAAATTTCTCTTCATAATCAATCCCCTCTTTCTAAGAGAATCCTCTAGAAAAAATTCTTGCTTTGTACTTTTCAATACTTCCATCAGCATCATGTTTTATTTTGTATATCTATTTCGAAGATACCACGCTCTTGTTTTATGGTTTGGGAACAATATCCCAAACATTATTCTTCATGATCAACTGGTATTCTTCAGTCATTGCTTCAACCCATTCTTTCTTTTGTGCAGCTTCCTCATAGATGGTGGGTTCTTGATTTACAAGGTCACACATCAAAGATACATAACTAGAATATGGATTTGATCTTTTGTTGTTTTTTGTGGACCCTTCTGGTGCTCCATAACATTCTTATTCTTGTATGATTTTTCTTACCCAAGCAGGTTTTCTCTTTCAAGAGATATCCATAGTAGGGGGCTCCTGAGGTTCTAGCATGTCATGATATTCTGATGCTACTATTTCAGGAGAGGGTTCAGATTCTATCATTATGGGAGGTACATCCTCTTCATGTACTTCTTCAAGATGAGACCTTCTAGAATTCTTAAGATCTATCTCTTCATCAAATGTTACATCCCTACTAAGTTTTATATGATGGAATCTTGAGATGTATATCCTGAAGTATTTGGACACTTCACAGTATCCAACAAATTTTCCCTTCTTTCCAGAAGGATCCAGTTTTGTTCTCTTCTCTTTTGGAATATGTACATATATTGGGAAACAAAATATCTTTAGATGGCTCACTTCAGGTTTATTTCCGGTATACATCTCTTTAGGAGTCTTGAATCCAAGAGCACTACGAGATAATCTATTATGCACATATACGGTTTTCCTTGTTGCTTCATCCCATAGGTGCATAGGGAGTTCTTGGTCATGAATCATAGTATTCACTACTTCCATGATAGTTCTATTCTTTCTTTCTGCAACACCATTCTGTTGGGGATTATAGGGAGCGGTTAGTTCCCTCTTGATTCCTTCCTCCTTACAAAATTATTCAAATTCCTTTGAAGTGTATTCTCCACCATAATATGATCTCAATGTCTTGATTCTGTTTTATGAGTGGTCCTCTATCAAGGCTTTGAATTCCTTGAATTTCTTGAACACTTCACTCTTATTTTTCAAGAAGTATATCCAATTCTTTCTTGAATAATCATCAATAAATGTGACATAGTACTCATATCCACTTAAGGATATGGAGAGAATAGGACCACATACATCATAATGAATTAGTTCCAACGTACCTTTGGTCTTTGTTTCACTTTTCAGAAATGGATTCTTGATGTTCTTTCCTCTTGCAGAGTCCTTTCCAAGTTCCCTCATGTTCAATTTTCAGATCTGGTAACCCTGTTACCCACTTGCTCACATAGGGAAATGATCTGTAGTTGATGTGAGCAATCCTCCTATGCCACAGTTCACTTGAGCTAGTAATTTCATGGACAAGGGTTGTCTCTGGATGTCCTTTGATCTTGTACAGTCCTCCTTCTTCTTCTCCAATGACTACAACATCTTCAATTGTCTTTCCTTTGGACCACATAAGTACTTTTCCATCTATAAAAACAAATCTGTATCCTTTATTATATAGAGAAGAGATGGAAAGTAGGTTCTTTTTCAAACATGGTACATACAGTACTTCCTTCATCTTCATGGAAGTTCCAGAGTCAAGCTTGTATCTTGATTCACCAATACCTTTGATGGGATATTGATAGTCATCTCCCAATGATACCTTGTGGGGAGATTTCTTCTCTTAAAGTCTTGATAGAGTTTAATTCTTCCCTATCATGTTCTTTGAGGAACCACTATCAATAAGCCATGTATCTTCTCCAGGTGTTACAGACCTAGAGAGTGCAGAGAATAACACATATTCTTCTACATATTCACCTCTAGTTTTATTTTGAGGCCTTTCTTCTTCTACATCTACATACTCATCTAGATGAGCATGATTTCTCTTGTTGTTGATCTTCTTCTTTGGTGATGGAAATTCTTTATCAAGATGTCCTATCTTATGACAATTGTAACATTGATACTTTGAGTAATCCTTCTTATTCTTCTGAAATTTCTTCTTTGAAGGCTTATGATTACTCTTATTGAAGTTTGATTGTTTTCGTCCTTTAGTATGGGTGGCTATATCCTGATCATCATCTCTGAGGAGAGACTCTATTCTCTACTCTACCTTCTTCTTGTCTACAATCTTTCCATACTATGTCAAACTTCATACTTTATTTGTTGGCACACAAAGTATGAATGAATGAGTCCCAAGGTCTAGTGAGACCATTGAGAGTAGTCATAACTAGTTCATCCTCATTAAGGTTGTCTCCAATATCACTTAGTTGTTCTCTGAATTGAGAGACCCTTGTGAAGTAATCTTGAATATACTATCCTTTTATCATCTTGGTGCCCTTTAGTTGAGATCTCATATTCATATTTATGTTGATGTTCCTTCCCTCATACATTCTGGAAAGTGCATCATACATTTTCTTTGGTTTCTTCTTACATGACTCTTGAGGGATCAAGTGATCCTTAATAGAATCAACAATGATCCTCATTGTCTTCATTAGGTATTGTTCATGCTTTTCCTTAGCTTCATCTTCTTTAGGTTATGCAATCTCATATTTGATGTACTTATCAAGGTATTCTCTTTCAGAATGAGACCAATCTTATACTTCCAAGCTAGGAAGTTCCCTATGCCTTCCAATTTGTCCTCAAGCTTAGTGCTTGAGGCCATCTTGTCCACTATGTCACTAAAAAAATGAAATTGATCAAAATAAGAGGCTGATCTTACCAGCAAATGCACTTGAATCGGGCAAGTTGGTTGGTCCAACTGATTCTGGAGATCCCAAATCTTCACCCTTCAAATCCTACTTGCGAGGTTACAACTCTGTAGAATTTCTGGTTCTGGTTTTCTGGAGTTTTATGGTTCAAGGTCAAACTAGGGTTTGTATTTCCCAGAGATTCAACCACCCAAAAAATTCAATCCCGGGCTCAATAAATGTGCTCTAGAGAGGCACAACTCTCTATACAAGAAGACCTTCAAATATCCAACTTTTACAAAAACCCTAATTTCTTCCAGAGAGGGAGGAGAGAGAATTTCACCTTGTGAAAGTTGTCCTATTCAGGTTAGCTCTGATACCATGTTAATATTTCATATTCTAGACTAGATTCATTAGTGTTCGATTCGAAACCATGGCATCAGCATATCCAAAATCACCGACAGAACACAATCACAAGATAGACACAATATTTATCTTGGGAAACCCTTAAGGGGAAGAAAACCTAGCAAAAATTCCTCTGTATAAGATGTATAAGATATAACCCCAAAAACAAATATTCTCCTCCTTCTATTCTCTCTCTCTCTCTCTCTCTCTCTCTCTCTCTCTCTCCTATGAACTACTCAAGTGAGTGAGTCCGTGTTGAAATTATAAGAACCACAACTCCTCTATTTATACACATTGAGCCAACTGACTTTTACCCTAAACAAGTCAGCCCCACTAAACTGTCTGGGCCGACTTCACCTAGGAAGACTCAAAACAATATATTATATTATTCATTAGGGTACTAACGACCCGAATTACAATGGAGGCTTTACCTCATGACTCTATGATGACCAAATACAATAGTAACACCCCGCTGGAGAAATAATAACATCTCCCTTGAGTTACATCAGTAAAATACATTTATAATATCCTTTGAAGTTACAATATTTCAACATATATTAGGATGGGATATATGACAAAATTGTTATATATTAAGGTGGCTTTTTTAACTCTTAGGGCCTGGAAACTAGTACAAAATGAGTGACAAGTGACTTAAAAAATTACTAAAAATGGGTAATAAATAAAAAAAATTGGTCATGTAACCGTTGGTCATAGCTTAGAAGACACTTATCACCCAACCAAATTGGTCATTTATCACATAGTCATAAATTTCTTGAATTGTTTCATGCGTTGGTCATATATTGAGTCATTTATTTGGTCACTAATTGTTTTTGTTTGGTCATTTATTTGGCCATTATTTATTTCTATTTAGTCATTGATTGTGATCATTTCTTTGGTCATTAATTTTCAATATTTGGTCAATAATTGTTGTTATTTGGTCATTCATTATCGATGCTTGGTAGTACATTTAGTGATTGATAGGTGTTAACAAGTCATTTATTTAGTCATTGATTGTTGTTAACTAGTCATTTATTTATTCATTGATTGTTGTTAATTGGTCATTTATTTAGTTATTGATCTATGTAGATAGGGAACGAAGGAATCGAACCATCAAACTCCTTCATTTAAGGCAAGTGCTCTTCCATTGAGCTAGCTCCATTAAATAGAACCAAATTTTACACAAAAAATATATCACAAATTCTCAACACCTTGATATTCTGGTAGGAATAAAATATGTTCTAGTAAGATGAAATGCCATAGAGCACCACCCATTTCACTTGGAAAAGAGCCATTTCTAATATGCTTCATAACATTTTAGGAACATTTTCCATTCTATCATGCATTTCATGTCTCTGAATTTTACAAATGCCATAAATCATAAAGCTCAAAGCTTAAACAACCTTAAATTTGAAAACACAAATAAATGGGAAAAAATTAAAATGACATATTATTTTCAAATTTGATTTTCCCACCATTTTCTAAACACAACACATTTCCATTTGAATTGTTCGGAGAACATACAATAAAAAGTGTCATACCTTTTCTCAAAATCCCCAATTCCAACCATAACATTTTCATCTTTTTTCACAATAATATAAAAACAACTAATATCTATATATATAAACAAATAGGATGTACTAGCTAAGGATGAAAAATATTTCATCTATCCTTAGTATCTAACTGTTTATCTTACAAAAAAATCAAGAAAAGATAGACTAGCCTCCTATCAACAGAATGATCTTAATCTATACTTGGCATCTAATGCCATTGATTGACATCAAAACTAATTGCTAAATTCAAGGAACCCCACTCCCTTCTTAAACAAACTTTGACTTCTAGAAATCGTCACCATTGGATTTTGAATTTGAATGGTGTCCCTTAGACACTTTGACACTAAAACAATCAACATAAGATCGAATATTGAAAAATAGAAAAGAAGGATACACAAATACACTCAAACATAAGATCGAACATGCAATACCTCACCCTTGCAATCTATTTCATTTCTTTGTTTATTAAGAAATGTTAAATAATTATTAAATTTCCTTGGACTCTATTGATGAACAAGTGAGGTCGAATTGAAAAAATTGATTTATTCAGTTAATAAAAAATATTCTGGAGGAAACAAACTATATCCACCTGCGGAATGAGTGATCATTGCTCCATAGGGGGCAATGACAACTAGTAGCCTCGAAGGACCAAGTGGCAGATTTTTGAAAAAAAAGCCAAATGCATGCAGGGGACGTAATTCAAAAAATATGGGAATTATACCTATTGGGTTAGTGGCAATAAATATATAGGAAAAAAATTGATACATAAGCACAAGGGGGAAAGTCGTTGTTTAGTGCATTGAGGATTACAACAGTATTGGTAATGTTGTGGTGAGTATTCTCATATTTTTGTAATTCCACTTCTTGAGGTGTTACATGATTCATGGTGAAGTATTGCATGCAGAAAAAAGGAATTTTTGCTTTGTATTCACACCTATGGTGTAGTGATAAGGACTTGGATGTCTAGTCCTACGGTTGGGAAGAACGGATGAATCTAATTTGTTTTTCCCATAATTCATACAAATATGTTATCTATCCCTTTCAATGTTGTTTCATTTATTAAGTTATAGAAAGTGAAATTAATAGTTATTCACATAGATTTTTATACGATTAAAGCTTGTTGTTTCATTTATTAGTCCCTGCCGAAGGCCAGGGTACTATTGTTTTCATTTTGCTTTGACTTTCTATTAATTTGCCTTGACTTTTTGTATTTGTACAACTATTATAAACTTTTCTACATAGTTCTTCAATTTTATCTATTAATTAATTATTATATATTATTTATCTCGAATCTAATTGGATGAAACTTTGACCCATTATTGTCCATCTCCTGCTTGGTTTCTACTTGATTTCTCAAAGTTTACATAATACACAATTTTAACATAAGAAAAGATAAAATGAAACAATCATTAATGGTTCACTTGTCAAGATGTAACATGCAACCACATTTATTTAACTGCACCACAATTCTGTGTCAAGCAGGTGTGTGGCATGCAACAGTCCCCTCACCGCCATTCAATCATAATTCATGTATTGATACAATGCCACTACTAGTCTCTTCACCATGACCACCATGTTCACCACCCCAGGACACCGCCACACAACCATCGTCTCACCGCCATACAACATCGGACTTTAATTGTATGTGCAAGACATTTGCACATGTCCTGTACCTGGAACTTGGAAGGAAGGATCTCTAAATATGCAAGCCAAACTCTTATCTTCTTATTGCATAGAAAGGTGAAGATTCCTCTTCAAATAAGTCCTGGACCTGTACCTGGAAGAAAGGATTGTCCTGTACATGGAAGGAAGGATGGAAGGAAGAATTATTGGTGGACCTGAAACATCAACTATAATAACATGCAGATACATAAATTTACTAGGTTATTTGCGGGCCCCTTTTCTCTTTGCATATTCACTCTAAGTATATGTTACGTTGGTGGTGGGTTGTACTGTGTATTAGTTTTTGCTCTTATACCACTTCTTATACACACAAGTAATGCGTCTAGTATATATGCTCGCCAATTCCATTAGGAATTAGATAAGAAAATTGCATCACTGCCACACAATCATTATCTTGATGTTCAGATGGATAATGATTGTTCAAGTGCCTTTTCATTTTTCTTTCATGACTTTTTATGACTTTTCATGCAAGCCAATGTCTGAATAAAGAATGAATGAATTCAAGAAAAAATGTATTACATGAAGATATCAATATAATGCAGTGGAAATTTCTTGCAAGATTTGGACAAGTCGAACAAGGAGGGAGAAGAACACACTGTGATTAGAATCCAATTCATAGAATCTTAACATGAAAATGCAAAGAACATCTTGTACAGGCCCAAAGAACATAAAATTTGAGTGGCATACCTTTTTAAAGCAACGACAGTAGGCATATCTTCTTAACTGCAACTTGCAGATTTCCTGAAAACCTTGAGTTGCTTTCCCTCCACCTTTTGGTAGATTGGCATGACTCTTAAGTCGTTCATAACCAAAAACCACTTTTCAATCAATTGTCATAGTCCATACTACTTTATTCCACGACATAGCCCTCCACCTTAAAACCATTGTTGCAAGTTTTTTATTTACATTTTTGCAGCGTTAATTGAATCATAATGATAGATACATTATATTATACCTAGGATCGAAATTAATCATACCTATTGGAAGTGGGGGATCAGTTGAACACACTTGAACATGATACTTGCTATGCATGCAAAGTAAATCATTGCAATGTGTGGGGGAATTACCTGGTCTAGGGAACTCATGTCATAAACTTCATATGATTCTAACCTTTGCAACGTAAGTTTATTTGTGCTTGTTGTGGTAAGTTATAAAACCATTTTAGAACCTTTATAATACAATACATCAATTCCTTTCATCCTCAACGATCTTTGTTCTTCTGTACCAAAATCCAACCCATATTACATGTGTTCTCCTAAGGCGGTTGCATTCCTTCTTTCATGAGATTCCCAAGGCATATCTCTTTAAACTCCCACAATGGCAAATGAACATCCACTTTTGATCAAGGTTGAGAGAAACACTTGTTCTTTGCTTTGTTGAGAATTATTGATTCAAAACAAAGCTGTAGGAGCAAAATGGTGGAGTGGGTACACTTCACCTAGATGAAGAAGGAATTGGCATTTCTTCCAATGTGTTTCGAAGAGAGGATTTAGTCGTTCTGACCCTTCCTGGGCAATTGCTTGTAGACAGTTTAGAGACCTGCAACAACACTTGAAATATTGACAAGATCCCCGAGAAGCAAACTCCCGTAGCCTATAATGCAACATCGCAACTAATGTTTTATTGATCGTTTGCAGTCTCTATTTGTTGTACATGTCTATGTTATCGATTAGACCAAGCTTCTCGACCACGACAACACTTGTACATGATATTTTGTACACGTTTTGTGCAATTTCATGTGTTGTTATGTGTACCATGGTGTTCAAGCCATCTGTTTCATGCCCCTTATTCGTGGCATACTACCTATTCAAGTCATTGTCCATCCGTCTTAAGTGGGAAAGACAAGTTCAGTCTTCCAATGTGATTTGTGATAAGTTTATTTGCATTTGTAAATGCATAAGTATCTACCAAGGAAAAACATTAAATAGCACATAGTCCAAGTTCTTCATTTATGAATGCAAATTATCTTTCAACTCCTTACCATCAATTCTTATGTCACCTTGAATGAATAACTACCTTGTATATTTTATATTGATACTACTCAATCAAATAATTATCCATCAAGAAGAAAATGTTCAATTTTTAAAAGTATCACCTATAAGCTACTACTATGTTATCACTTTCTTAAATGGAAGAATAAAAAATGTATACCAATAGTGACCTTCGCCCTGCATTCGATCCCCACCACACAGTTATTAGGATGCTCCCCACTTTAACATGTATAGTCTTTGCAATCTTCTTGCCCATACATGACTGGCATCAATATCTACCAATGTTATATTTAGCTGGCAAATCCAAGGTTGAAATGCAACTCAGTTCGTGGTAATTACCCACCGCCTCGGACCGAGCCAACCCATGTTCCTTAACTCTGTTTCATCAATATGTTTCATAGTTGGATGCTTATCGGGGTGGATAAATTTTGACCTTTTTAACGGGTTTAATAGTTGCATGCTTATAGGAGTGGATAAATTTTGACCTTTTTTATGGTTTCCAATGGTCCCAATTTTTATGGATACTTTTTATTTTTATTTTTAATAAAACCATTTTTATAATATTGTATCATAGAATATAATTAAAGTTTCTCTTATTCCAAACTAAACTAATGTCTATCAATAACCTTAAAACTATACACCTTGTCATGTCGTAGTCAACACTTACTCAATTATATTTTTGTTGTTCTCATGTAGTATTCAACACTTCATCAATTCTATTTTTGCTAAATATAGAGAAACTATGGGTAAGTTATTTCTGGTTGCTCCAACTCAAAATTTTTAAATCAACATGAAACGAAAATCCAAATATAAACTGTCACCTATTGATCATACCCATTGTATACCTACCGACCACTAATATAATTACAAGATCTTTTGATAAAAGGCTTAATCAATGCTTAAATTTTATTTCAGTACACAACTTGAACACAGAAATGCAAAAAAGTCAGTCAAAAAATGAAGCCAAGCCGATTTGACTGGTTCAGGTTTTCTTTGAATACACATGAGTTTAATTCTACGCTTGCAGAGAGTTAAATCCATTGTCATGTCTATTATCATCGTTATTGCAGTCATAAGTAAATAGTGAAAATAGAGACGTTGGTGTATTTACGATTATAGTGTATAAAGCTTGTACTAAATTTATTCACAATGCAACCGGGATAAATGGATATACAAATGTGATCAGCATCTATGTTTAAATTAGTATTACAATTTATGTAGGAAGATTTATTTTATTATATGAAATAGATGAAAAAACATTGTATTGTTTGGGCATTATATCTTACTATAATTTTGGAATTTTGGAAATTAATTCTAACCAAACTAGAAAAGACGATCGAAAATGTAAGTTTGATAAAAACTTCATGTAAATGTACTAGTAAACACGGTAAGCTTAAGCAAAGACATCTGGCAATATCTTCGCAGATTTGTATATGATATAGTTGCTGATCTGTATGATTATCTACTATGGTAGATGTATGGACCAAGGATCTGGCAATCATCATTCTGATATTGTAAATGATGTCTTTTGATTCATAATGAATAACAAAGACTGGTATTTTTTCCTCTGAAAAAAAGCAAAGACATCTCCATAATACTTGCCAATTTTAGTATTAAAGGACGAAACTATGAGATATTTTTATTGCACACACACAAATGCCAATGTATTATTTACAAAAAACCTTATTATGGTTACAGGAAATCCAAATGAATAAACCAGTTCGAGCTTATCATACTACTTCGGAACTATTATAATAGAAAACCTAAGGGTAAATAAAAACAAGAAAATAAAATGAAAGCCATAACACACACATACACATACAGGCACAACCACATAATTTGTGGTAAATGAAAATTGATAGGCCACAAGTTAAGTGCCAAAAATAAGTTATATGTTACTTGTTCTCCATCCGTAGTTGTAATCACTTGCTGCATATGCCTAAGCTACAAGTTATCACTCATGAGTCTTCCAATTAAACTAGTTTTCCACCACAAAACTAGTTATACATGCATCAAATAACAATTATTGATGCATCAACTATTAGTCATTTTTTTAATATATTTTTTAAATTTTATTTGTTTAGTTCGAATTTGTAATGAATGCCATGAAATCAATCTTGACAGTACACTTTTTTTCATTCTCATGTAATATAGAAAAAACATAAATGCTAGTCCACTCCAAGATAAAAACACCTGAATTAGTTAAGTTATTTTCTTTATCATAAACTTCTTAAAATTGATACTATTGTAAGACTAGTTGAATTATTTCTTTGGGCTAGCTGAGTTTACCATTAAGGAAAGCTCGCTTGGGGAAAGGTGTTCGTTTAATAAAATTGTAACGTGTTTTTCTATGTAATATAATGTATATATAATTTTACAATGAAAGAAATTCTTTATTTTCATTATCGATTTTTACTAAGAAAGAAAATATTAAAAAAATTGTCCCATTTATTCAGTTTATTCGTCAAATTTTTATCCCATTAACATAAAGTAAATTAAAGGTCCTCCTCATTATATCATTATATCTCAGGGTAAATTACGTTTTTTAAACCAAAATAGTTAAAGTATCCTCCCCATTTTTAAGAAAAACATTCATTTCTATGAAAACGAGAGATCCAAAATATGGCATGTTGTCGTCATCTTGGGCCATAGATTCACCCCAAACAAAAAGTGGCCAAGTTGTTTGTATTGTGTTATTGTTAAACAAAAAGATCAAAACTATAAGGAGTTGTGAGGATGTGGATAAAATTCCACACCTGGCACTATGAAACCCACCGAAATGGAAAAGCAGTTATTTTGAAAACCAGGCCATCTTATATACGGCAAAGTTGTCAAGTTTGTCATCGCGAACTGAGCCAGAAAATGAAAATGCGGGACACTCTACCCCATTGGAGATTTCCCTAAAAAATATAGAAAATGAAAAAAATAGGTACTAGTTAAATTGGTTGCCATATTTAAACAACCACAAAAAAGTATACTATGCTATGCTAGCCCATCTTAATCTTGGTCTTCTGGGGCTTACTTGATGCTACCAAATGGAGGTGTGTGCACCTTCAAGGGGACTAGGCCATCTTAATCTTGGTCTTCTGGGGCTTACTTGATGCTACCTGATGGAGGTGTGTGCATCTTCAAGGGGACTTTAAAGTTTTAATGAGATTTGGATTGAAAAGCACAAAATACCTCAAGAATTGCAAAATGAATAATCTTTCTAGACCCATCATCCGACTTGGGTAATTTTGGTGTTCATCATACGAATGTTGAATCCTTTTTCGATAATATTGCATATTGTTCACTAGCTCCTGGAAATGTGTGTCTTCATCTCTAATAAGGAGGAGTGTGTCTTTAATGGTTTCCTTCAGAGGATGAAAATAGTCGAGCAACACGATTTGAGGGTCAAACAATGAGCTAATGATGTATTGGGGTTGTGTTCCTTCCTGATCTTCTGCTTTTATGATTAGTGGTGATGGGTCAAGATGATTGACGTGTTGATGAGTTAATTGTCGAACCCACCTTAATGCACCAACTACCATCCCCTTCACTTTAGAGGATAAAGTATGATTAGGCTGGGATATGCTTTGGGTGCCTCTTCCAACCCCACTATCTGATGTCTCATGGTTGATCATTGACAATATTAATTCTAGCATTGTCCATGATGTAGGAGGGTCGTATTTCTTTAAAGATTAAACCTCCTTAGCAACGGCGAAGTCCAAACTTTATATGGCCAAAAATATATAGATCGAAATAGCATGAGAAAGGGTGTGACTTACAATTTCCTTTGAGCATATAGCAATTTTATAGGCTTGATGGTTGAAGGTGAAACATTGTTCACAGTGTTAACAGTGTTACCGGTGCACAAAAGCATGCAACCATTCACTACCTTATTTGTATGACTGAATTTGGCTTTTTATTAAAGTGCGATGCACTTTGAAAGACCGGTACAGTGTTCCATATGATATATATTCTCTTGTGCTCTCTTATTAGGAAATATGCTATTGTGTTATAATCATTCTCTGTCGATTATCTATCATACTCAAAGGATTGACATGTTTTTCATCCTCCATATTTAGAGGGTTTTCCCAGGGTACATCATGTTTCTTATGGATTGAAAGATTGTGTGTATGAATTGTTTATGAGATATGTCTACACTGTAATGTGGATTAAAGTTTTAAAGTTCAAGAATCTTTCTTTATTGCTCAAACATTGACATGGTATCAGAGCAAGGGCATGTAAGAAATTAGTTTTTTGCAAGCACTCTAAGCCTCCATAGATCTTGAAGCATTGAGCAAGAGCTTGAAGCAATGGAATCAATATCCATACGACCAGAACATCTCACTTCAATACATGGAAGGCGAGGGTGATCAATATCCTTGAAGAGCGTGATCTTGATTCTTTTGTGACCTTCATGATCGAAGAGAATACTACAAATGCAGGAAGAACCAATTACAAAAAGAATCAAGCAAAGGAAAAGAGGATCATATATGACTCCATGAAGGAAAATCTCATGACGGTGATCACACCATTAAAGATGGAAAATGAGTTTTTCAACACACTCACAAATATTTATGAGAAGAAGGCCCCTACTCAAAAGAGGGCTTTGAAGAACAAGTTGCGCAACACGAAGATGGAGAAGGATGAGACCATAGAATCATTCTTTACAAAGATATCTCAGGTGAAGGATCAACATGCAAGCATCGATGTGGAGATAGATGCAGATGATATTCTACAAACCGTCATTGAAGGACTCCCCTCCTCATGGGAGACCTTTCTTGTTACAGTAAATGGAAGAGAAGAGAAACCCAATTTCAAAAAACTTTGGCATGATTGCATCGAAGAAGAAGGACACATCCAGAAACAGAAGGTGAGCACTAAGGAGGAGAAGCTTTTCCTCACGACAAGAACCAAGAAACAGAGAAAACCATTTTCTCCCGAGAAGTATTTTCGTGCAAAGAAGAAAGACATTCATAAAGTTTTTGACAAATCAAAGCTCTTGTGTTCTTATTGTCAAAATTAGTCGGGCCACTTTGCATGTGATTGTCATGCAATATATGTACATAACTATGTAAATCAATATCAATATATTGAGAGTATTTCATGTGAATAAATTTCATGAGTATTAAATGGTTCTAACCATTAGAATAATTACGGTTTTGTAGGGAAAATTAATATGTCCTTACCTACAAGTAAACAAGGACATGAATGTGGAGACATTTTGATGGCTGAGCCTAAAAGAGAACAGTTCGAGAGGTTTCTATTCCTCTTGGGAAGTAGACAGAATAGATGGCTTAATTATATTCTTATAGATGTGAAGACTCTTAAATATATTATATCTTATTTACATTCATGTGTCGAAGAAGAGATTCATATATAGATGAGCGTAAGTCTCTATGATAGGAGGACCTAGATTATGTTTCTACATTCACATGGTGAGAGGGAGTATCTAGAATCACTAGCTCCTGAAGAACTAGCGTAACTGGTTGATGTATCTCCTGTAAAAAGGAGACATGCATGATGCTCATAATTAAGAAGGAATCTCAGAACAATATTCATGAATCTTGTATGATTCTTATGATTAGAGGTGTGGTAGTCAACATATAATATTTTCCTTAGTTAAGGAAAATGTGCATCAGAGATTCTGAAGAGTTTTAGGTTAATGGATTAAAAATCCATGGCCACACATATGAAGATAAATATGAAATTTTATAATACTTATTTCATATTTGGACGATCTCAAGTCAGTTGAGATGTATTTGCTTAGTCACAAGTCCCAGGATCTGTTATATGCTTTGCAGTATGTACATAAACATGTACAAAGCATGTGTTGTAGTACCTAGTTCATAGAAGTGTATGTGGACTCAGATATGTCTTGGTTGGTGAAATAGAGTTTCAAATATATATGAAATATTTCTAGTATAGTGATCAAGGAAAGATCACATGTGTTTCTCTAGATAGAGCATGTTGAAAAGTAGTAAAGCTTTATGAGGTTTTTAGTCAATTATATACGAGACATGGTACATATATACAGATGAGCAACATTGTCAACATTCTTAGTAAGCCTTGTTCGGGACAAGCTTCATATAGTACATAAAAAAATCCTCTAGTTAAAGAGGGAGTATTGATGTGTATTCAAAGGAAGTAGCAGATAAAAGTCCCCATAAGCTAGTTATGGTACATGACTGAGGAAACCAAGGGCTATGATACCTTGTGGAGAGAATCCACATGGGAATAGACACTGTCAAAGTATCAAAGACTATTGATACTCAATAAGAGTTATATTTATTCACCATATAGAGGGCTACATACTACCTCATGACATATGAACATGGAGGTGTATATTTATTTCATAAATTAATTTTTAGACTAATATAGGACTGATATAGGGATGCATATTAGTACATAAGATTAGAATGGGTTATGATAAACCGGTTGGTCAACATATGTACATAACTATGTAAATCATTATCAGTATATTGAGAGTAGTTCATCTGAATAAATTTCATGAGTATTAAATGGTTCCAACCATTAGAATAATTTGTATTGTAGGGAAAATCAATATGTCCTTACCTGCAAGTAAATAAGGACATGAATGCGGAGTCATTCCGATGGATGAGCCTGAAAGAAAATAGTTCGAGAGGTTCCTATGCCTCTTGGGAAGCAGATATAATAGATGGATTAATTCTATTCTGATAGATGTGAAGACTCTTAAAGATATTATATCTTATTTACATTCATGTGTTAAATAAGAGATTCATATATAGATGATCATAAGTCTCCATGATAGGAGGACCTAGATTATGTTTCTACATTCGCATGGTGAGCGGGAGTAGCTTGAATCACTAGCTCCTAAAGAACTAGTGTAACTGGTTGATGTACCTCCTGTAAAAAGGAGACATGCATGGTGCCCATAATTAAGAAGGAAGCTCAGAACAATTTTCAAGAATCTTGTATCATTCTTATTATTATAGGTGTGGCAGTCACCAGACAATATTTTCCTTAGTTAAGGAAAATGTCCATCAGAGATGGTGAAGAGTTTCAGGATGATGAATTAAAAATCCATGGCCACACATATGAAGATAAAATATGAAAGTTTATAATCCTCATTTCATATTTGGACGATCTCAAGTTAGTGAGATGTATTTGGTTAGTCACAAGCCCCAGGATATGTTATATGCTTTGCAGTATGTACATAGACATGTACAAAGCATGTGTTGTAGTACCTACTTGGTATAAGTGTATGTGGACTTAGATATGTCTTGGTGGGTGAAATAGAGTTTCAAATATATATGAAATCTAACTAGTATAGTAATCGAGGAAAGATCACATGTGTTTCTCTAGATAGAGTATATATACGAGACATGGTACATATCCCAAGATGAGCAGCATTTCCAGCATTCTTACTAAGCCTTTGTTCAGGACAAGCTTTGTATAGTACATAAAAACTCCTCTAGTTAAAGAGGGAGTATTGATGTGTCTCGATAGGAAGTAGCAGATAAAAGTACCCATCAGTTAATCATGGTACATGACTGAGGAAACCAAGGGCTATGATACCTTGTGGAGAGAATCCACATGGGCAGAGACACTGTCAAAGTCTCAGAGACTATTGATACTCAATAAGAGTTACAGTATGGATTGTCAAAGAATAGTTAAACCTCTAGAAGAGGTAGTTGGAGTGTTGCAGTATAAAGAGAAGGATCACTGAGAAAGCGATCAAACCTTGAAGAACATCACAGAGAATCGAAATCTCATATAGAACTTCTCTAGATAGAAAAAGATTCAACAAGTCAACAAATGTTGAAGAGTGAAAAAAAATATAAGACTTTGTTTCTGCATGATATTACACATTTAATGTATAATGTTGTATATGATGGATTTAAAATCCATGGTTTCTAGTTTAGAGAAACCTTATTCTGGATTGGATCTAGATGATGCTACTATGTGTAAGTAGTTGGTTGTTCTTTGAGCATACCTGTTGTATTGTATACTTTCTACTAAGCATATGTTTGAGTATCTTTGAGGTACATTAGAATAGGTTATTTATTGTATTTGATACATGGCAGACCTATTATATGATTGTGTTATCCAGATATTGTTTTATCCTAAGATAAGCGATGTGATTTATGGCTAGTACTACAAAAGCTAAGTGTATTGTGACTAGTACTACAAAATCAAGATGTATGTTAGAGAGTACTACAGAAGAAAAATGTGTTTTGCAGATAGTAATACATGCTAAGGAGTAGTGTAGCTTGGGAAGATACCTACTAGGGTGAAAGACTTGAGCCTACAGTCATTTGTTGTTAATAGTCAAAATTTCCAAAAAACCTTATGTGTGTTATGTTAAAACACATTGAGATGAAGTTTTACTTCATTGAAGTCATGGTCATGTAAAATGAATTCCAGTACATAGCTATTGAAGAGTAGATTTCAAATTTGTGACAAAGATTCTATCTGTGACAAAGTTCATACACTTCCAAGATAAGATTGGTATGGTAGAGAATGTCTCCCTTGCTGAGAGGGAGTGTTGAAAGTACAGCTTCAGGAGTCATTCCCATAAGACTTGTGTTGTATCAAGTCTGGAATCTATGTCGTATTAGGTTCAAATATTCTCCATGGACCTTATGTTGTATTAGGTTCACTAACTTATGTTGTATTAAGTTAAAGAGATTATGTTGTATTAAGCTAGGACCTTGTGTTGTATCAAGTCCTATTCCAGAGAGATGATTGTACTGGGATCTTATGTTGTATTAAGATCATGACCTTAAGTTGTATTAAGGTTGGAGACTTGTGTTGTATCAAGTCCGGAACTTATGTTGTATTGATTTCAGGTTCTTGTGTTGTATCAATATCACATTAATTATGTTGTATTAAGTCTCGAGGATATACTATGTGATATATGGCTAGTCATGGTCACGAGGTGCTATAAGTCTCCTTTAAAGAGTAGTTGCCCCTAGAATGATTTACTTTAGCATATGACTTTATGAATCGGGGTAATACATATGATCATAGGTTTAGAACAATTCTTATGATTAGATGATTAATTAATTAAACACATATGGACCATGCAAAATTAATTAATGATAAATAATATGAACATAGAGATAGAGAGAGATTTTGAATTTCCCATTTATTCCTCCAAGTGAACTCGAATTAATAATACATCGGTTGAGTCTTAGTTGTGATAAACAAGTTTCATTTAATTAAGGAATCAACTCTTTAATTTATGCAAAGTGGTTGTTGAAGATGACATTGATGGTGAAGCACTAGTTACATTCGGTTTTGTTCAGTTACATTCAGTTCTTTTTAAATATTCAGTTTTGTTTAGTTACATTCAGTTCAATTCAGTTACATTCAGTTATGTTCATTTACATTCAGTGATTTTCAGTTACATTCAGTTTTGTTTAGTTACATTCAGTTCAGTTTAGTTACATTCAATTACATGCAGTTCCATTCAGTTAAGTTCAGTTCAATCATTTAACAACTTAGTTAGCGGCAGTCAACGCTAGTGAATGAATGGAGGGCACATATCTTCAGTGTGGGAGATAATTATAAGGTGAAAACTTGGCACCAAGTTAGTAAGGGTGCAAGGTTGAAGGTGAAACAATGTTCACACTGTTAACAGTGTTACTGGTGCACAAAAGCATGAAACCATTCTCTACCTTAATTGTATGACTGAATTTGGCTTATTATTAAAGTGTTATGCACTTGGAAAGACCTATACATTCATATTAAATAATGAGAGATAACTGACAAAAAAATGACCAAAATCCACCTATAAATGGCCACTTTTGATTTGGCAATCACTGGTGGTTAATTTTCAGTATCTTATCACACAACCAAAAATGTGGTCATATATAGTTTGGTCATTTATAGCTTGTCGGTTGGTCATTAATTTGGTCACTAACCTTGTCACATGTTTGTTCATTAATCTGGCCATATGTTTGGTGATAAGAGACCAAAAATTAGCCACCAAAACTATCATTTGGTCATTTATATGTAAATTTTGGTCATTTGTGTGGTCGCTTATCTTCCATTTGTTGGTCACTTATCTCTCATTTTTTGGTCACTAATTTAGTCATTTTATATGCAAATATTCATTGATTTCTATAGATAGGGTATGGATCAGGAATCAAACCGCCAATCTCCTTCCTATAAGGAAGGTTCTCTTCCATTGAGCTAGTACCCTTGAAGTCTTCTAGTGCATACATTGTGAATAATAACTAACGGTGGCCATAAAATTAGACCTTGATTTTTTTCCATTACTTCGGGTGTTGGGAATGACTGACATGCTTTGTCATTAACTAGTGGAAATGCATAGCTCCATCCCATCATGAAAAACCATAATGATGTATACAGTGCCAAGTGTTGTGATTGCAGAACAAGTTTCAGAGCATTGTATGCATGCATAACGAGGTTATGAGTATCAAAAATATTTGGATTGACTGCAAAACAGAACTTGTCCCGAATAATATATATATATATATATATATATATATATATATATAAACAAAAACACCATAACAATAATGAGCCACAACTTTAAGAAAAATACCTTCTATTAAATGGTGCCATGGAAAACTTTTACAACTAATTGTTAATTAGACCACCTGATTGTGAATATTTGAACCATTATTATTTTCCATATTGTATAGTTTGTTTAAAATTACACCGTTTCAATATAAATAGTGTTTATCCCTCTATACACCCACAAATATGACAAAATTGTTGTTTTAAGATAAGGTTATTGCCAAGTGTGGAAAGCAGACCAGATTACTATGATGATTAGATAATTTTCAACCATTTAATTTCTATAAGAAATTTTACTTATTCAAAGGATCACTTGGTCCTTGTATGAATGCTAACTACTACTGAATCACGATTCATAACTACACAAATAAACATATAATTATGGTAGGATACACAAGCTAAAATATGTTGAGAAGTACATACCACATATAATGAGAACATGAAATGACAAAATAATCTTGAATTCCTACTACTGTACAGTATACAATTAGTTGTCCCAAAATTTGTGAATATAATCAAGCTCTATAACACAGATATCTATGAAGGTTTCAACCACCTAACTGGAATAATATTCCAGCTGGAAACCACTCTCACTGACTCGCGAAATCACACTCTCAACCATATCATTGGACTATATATTTTACAAATTACAGCAGATGGATCTTTAGAAAAAATTCAGCATGCAAGCTACCAACAAATGTAAAAGAAATGCATAAATTTTCTTTATGTTTACAACAAACCAGGGTTTCAAAATGTGTTATTCTAATGAG